>OMKY01061705.1:0-14630 GCA_900302395.1 Bregmaceros cantori | reverse complement strand
CCATAGAATAGCAACTAGAAAACCCCAATGATCAACTGATGATGGCGATCAACCGGACTACACGTGAACCAAATTGTGTAAATAATATTGATTTTGTATCGCTGTATAGATACAACAGCTGACGATACAATGTATCGATACGTCCGCAAGAGTATCGATCTTTTTTCTGGTCTATTTTTATCCATTTGCTCCTGGACGTAATTCCACTCCCCTGTCAGGTTAAATTAAAAAAAAAAAATCGAAGAATCGTATCGTGGTGGAAAAAAAAAAGAATAGTTCGGTGAGGAAAACGATACTGAATCGTATCGCCATGACAGGTGTGATTTACACCCCTACTCAATCGTAGCAACTTCGATATGGGCCTCCATGTAATCCACTCGGATTTTACCAGATTGATGGGAACATAGCAGAGGGTTAATCTATGGCGATGATGTGATGGTCAGTCGACGGTACAGGTTGCAGTGGTGAGGATTATTAAAGTACCTATATAATCTATCCATCTATTTAATGCTAAAACCACGGTCTCTATCAGCATTAAACCGTGATCTGTATCATCAGGTCAAGGCTAAAGGTTGTGGGGTCGCCAAGACTTGAACCGTGGATGAGGCTTTGAAACTAAGCCTTTCTGCTGCTAGTGCAGCAATAATTATGGTCAAGGCCGGTAATGTCAGTCCACCTGCTATTCGATCATCATTATCGGCAGGTTTCTCTGCGCAATGCGGCTGATGCAACGGACCTCAGCTCACCTAACCATTAACATCATGTCACGGCGTACAAAACAAGCCTATTTTTTTTAAAGAGAAGTAAAAACTCTAATAGTTCAGTGGTGTCGAACGTTCTGTCTCCTCTGAGCTTCTGTCTGGTTGGCTTTATGGCAAAACCAATTCCACATGTTGGAGGTTGCTAAGGCATTTAAAAACAAATGATTAAAAATAAAGTTTATAAAGTATTCTGCCGGAGTAAGGAGTCTAAAAAATGCTAATACTGGGGTATTGTGCTCGTCCCAGAGGGTCTGAGTGAGCAGATGGGACAGCAGCAGAGTTCTGCACGAGCTGCATACAAGAGCGTGAAGACTGGCTGAATGATGAGTGATACAGGGCATTACAAACAGTCGAGACGAGCTGTAATAAAAGTGAGGATGAAAGTGCAGTTTCTGTTTTAGTTTACTTCCTGGTTCAGCATGCACGCAAGTGGATGACTGAAATTCAAACAAAGGACCCACGTTCACCACAACATTTGAAATGAACATATGAAATACATAATAATAATGGTGTTTGCACTGAGCAACATTTTGTAATAAATATGTTTATGACATTTGGTTGTTCACTGTAGGTCTAGTAGTATCCCAGATTTGGAACGATTAATAGAGGCAAGTCATTTATCGCCGAGTACTTTTATAGTCGAGTAATCGTGATTAATCGAGTAATCATTTCCAGGGCTTTGAACCAATATTTTTTCCCAAGCGTTTCGTTCCGAACAGAAACAGAATTATAACGTTTCCGGTTATGTGTTCCACCAATAAATTGACGTTCCTGAACCGGTTAGAACAAAAAAATATTGTTCCCGGAACGGTTAATTTCGTTCCTGTCAGCTATGTAATATTTGTTGCGGCGAACCCAAAGTGTCTTGTTACAGAGGCCCGCTGGTAGCGCTCTACACCCGAGGTCTCGTTGCGTGTTGGGGCGAACCCACAACAACACGCTGCAGAGAGACTCGCTGCGATTCCTACTTCACCGCTGCATCGTAGATTTTATAAATACTCTTGTTTTATTTCTGAAGTTATCCCCAAGTGCACTCCTTTGAGGAACGAAATAAAACCGGTATTAACCGGTTACCATTATTTTTAAATAAGTGTTCCTGTTCCGGAACATAAAAAATGATAACGTTTCCGGTTTCGTTTCCGTTCCTTGGAAAATACTAAAAGTTCCTGGTTTTCGTTTTCGTTCCTTGAACCCGTTCAAAGCCCTGATCATTTCAGCTCTACAATTGGGTTTGTCTGCGTGCAACCCGGAGCAATTTGTGAGAGGGGCTCAATTAGCTGACAGGGGGAGTAAAACCCAAGACACTTTCTTATGTAAGGCCTATGCTGAGCAAGTGTGGGTGCTATAAACAGCGCGAGAGTGTAATGTCTAGTAGCGGATCTGAAGAATCAACAAGCAGGGGTATATTTAGTTAGCTCATCCTCCCCCCATTACTTAGCACCCCACCCTCACAAACATGTTCACAAACACTTTACTAACTGCTTGTATCGGATTGAGCAGGAACCAGCCTTCCAGAGAACTTAGCATAACCTAAGGTATTCCGTGTAAATATAAAATTGTGTCAATCTTCATGGGGCGATCCCACTACCTGACCAACAATGGGTATTTTGTTTTAGACATACCACTAACAATGGGTCATTTTTATTCCATTCTTATTCCAGAAAACAGTGCAAAGACTTACATTTTTACAATGGAAGAATTCATTTGTGGAGAATATTTGGTGGATCATCAAAGATCGGAGCAAATAATAATGAGAACTTTATTTTCATATTTTTGCTAAACAAATGTAAAAACAAACTAATGTAATATCTACCATATAACAGCAATGTTATGCACCAAAGTTGTCTAGGATATTTGGACCTTCAATCACCAGAAATGGCATATAGAATATTGTACTGAAAGTTAATATTGTATGGAATGTGGAATGAGTCATTAGTATTATCCAATCATATATGCAGACAAGTACTGTGAAATTCATCCTCCGCATTTAACCCATCCCTGAGGAGCAGTGGTCAGCCGCGGTGCAGCGCCTGGGGGCCAGCTCCATATTCTGAGCCAGTACTGGCCAAGGGAACTCACTCAAGCAGGTTAATTGGAAAATGCTTTTGGTGGTGGGTGAAAAACTAGCTTTTGGTGGTGAGGGAAAGCGGAGTGACAGGAGGAACCCCACACAGACACAGGGCGAACCGGAAGACTACACGCGGAAAAGACCTGGATGGGTCCTGGGATTCGGACACAGGACCTCCTTTTACTATGAGGCAGTGCAAACCACTGCACCACCGCCCCAGCTGCTATTCTGGCTGTTGTACTGAGCTCCGCTACCCCCTTTAACCTCAGAAAAGTGCATTGTGTTTGTGAGTGTGTGCACATGTGCACATGAAGCACTTTGCCACCACCTGTTGCTGGAAACAATATACTGCAGCTCAAGTTGGGAAGTATTAAGGACGGCACATTGAATTACTATTTCCAAGATCACAATAAGATCATTTCAAAGTTTCAGGGGTCAAATAGGATCAAGTCCCAAGACTGACTTTGATTCAGTGGTGTGAACGCATATTATATTACTCCTTTAATAGACAATGAAAATCCAAGTTGGCGTCTGGACACAGTCAGTGCACGCAAAAACTTGACACCCATGTAACACACGTCACACGACTTACGTCTTTAATCAAAACTAGGGCCGTAGTATGATGTTGCTTATAATAAAAAAAATGCATTGAAATAAAGAATTGCATCACTCAAAGTGTGTTTTTTTTTTAATTTTATTTCAAATTTTGCAAACTGCCCCCCTTTTGGGAATTAAGTCACTAACTTCACTTTTGTGATTAATATAATTATACCTTTACAAACATAGAATTTCATGAATTGTATTAAATATATCTTAACACACCCAAATATCTAACTATAATTTACAACACAACAAGCAAACCCCACTCAAGACTAATAATCAATGTAATATGCTGTGTGGTGTCTATCTCTATCTATAAATCTATATTTTTGATGCAGTGCTAGTGTCAGGCACGCATGTGTTATACAAACAGTGGAGATGTGTGAGAATAAATTAGTGTATTACATATTGACTTTTCTTCCAAACAACACTTTGTCAACATGTGTGATGCCACCTCTGGGTGATTTCAATTGTTTTCAATGTTTTCATCGATAAGCTTCACTAGACACAGATAGTGTAGGTGTATGAGTTGGGAGCGGGTGATCCCAGTTAGGGCCCGTCCCATGCCGGGCCTGCAGTCCAGCCTCCATGTCCTGTCGAGGGGCGGAAGCTACACAGCCCCTCGTTGTGCAGAGACCAGCGCTGTCACGGGAACCCATTGATTTTGCTCGCAGCATGCACGTCCGTACACACGGACGAGCTAAGCTTTGCAACGCACACAGACACGCACTCGCACTAATAGACAGGCACCAGCTTTGCATAGCTGTACACATGCACACACACACACACAAGTTACATACACATTCACAAACACACATACGGCCATGTGGTTTGACTACAATGGACGAGTGTTTAGGTTGGCTGGAGTGTGTGTGTGTGTGTGTGTGTGTGTGCGTGCATTAGCCAGACTGAGTATGCATGACGGAAAGAGAACAAGTGATAGAGTGCAAGGAAGAGAAGGAGGAAGACTGGAGACATGAGAGAACCCATGACAATGATAATGAAAGCCTGAAGAGAGGAAAAGGGAATACCAACTAATTTTATAACTAATTTTTTTTCAGTGTTTTTTTATTCAGTGATTTTATTTAATTTTGTTTTCTTCTTATGGGCAATATTAATGAATACATTGTTGAAAAAAATAATGAATTGCCATTACAGAAACATACAGGCCTGTGCAATGTTGATATGAACGTTTAGCTGTGAAGTGATCACTATTCTCATGCATTACAACCACCAGCACCTTAGCTTAACAGCGTTCAGTATTCAAGAGAATGGGCAGGGCCATGACACTGCGAATGGAGTCTGGCATTGGGAACAACATATATTCGACACATTTCAGTGAAGAATGGGCCAAACAAGGAAACGATTAATCGCTGCCGATTAATCGTTAATCGATTATCAAATTAGTTGTCGATTATTTCAATAATTGATTATCATCGATTAATTGGTTTCAGATCTAATTCAAATCCTAAAATGATTGAGAGAGGTGGGTAAGCATCACATGAGGGGTGGGGCTAGGCAAGAATAACTCTGAGGTGAATGGATTAAACACACACACACACACATTCACACACACCTCCACACACAAGCCGGCATTCATTATAATAATGGATATTTAACTGATTAAATCATACGACAACGTCAGCCCCCATCAATCGTGTTTTGATCCAATTTAAACTTGCAGGATGTTTTTAATGTCCTAACTTTGTCAGAGAGAGAACTGGGAACAATTGAAAAGGACGAAGGCAAGAGAAACATAAATGCCACAGAAATAGATGCCAGTACAAAAGTGATAATAATAATAATAATTATAATAATAATAACTAAAAGCACTCATAGATTGCAAACCTGCGCCGTAGTGGTATAAAAAAAATTGTACTTTTAGTGCTAGCAGTATGTTTGGCAACCAATTATCAATGAAAGTGCTCATAGAGTAGTGGTCACATGACCGCGGTAAGCACACAGCGAATAAGTTTGTGATCAAGTACGATTATGTTATTTATAGGCTACAGAAACACACCAAAATGTCATCATTTTGTCCGTTGGTCATTTCCAACAACTCTACAAGCATGCACGCAGGATGGATTTGTGACAACCAAACTCCGCCCTCGTCTTGCATCGCCCATACCAAACTCCGCCCACATCTCGATTCAAATAATTCAATTGGTCAGCCCAAATACGGGCAACGTCTGCCTTATTTGCCCAGACTTAATGTACCATCTAGTGGCGTGCAATGCGTGGACGATTTCTTGGTTCTGGCTCACTAGGCTAGCTGAGGCGGAGGTGAAAGTTTTAAATGGTGGGTTAGGTAGTAGATATTCAGCGTGGAGAAGATTGCAGGTAAGTCATCATTGTGTTAGGGTGGGTAAAAAGAAAAGTACAGTAGAGGGAGACGTGAGCAGAAAGGTAGCACTGGTAGGCACGCAACAGGAATAGGATGTCTGGAGAAAGGAAGCAGTTTGCTAGAATGGTTAGAAACTCCACAGGAAGAGATAGCAGGA
This sequence comes from Bregmaceros cantori, assembly GCA_900302395.1. Lineage (NCBI taxonomy): Eukaryota > Metazoa > Chordata > Actinopteri > Gadiformes > Bregmacerotidae > Bregmaceros > Bregmaceros cantori. The sequence continues at coordinate 8,700 of OMKY01061705.1, read as the reverse complement.
GATAGGAAATACAGTTGGCTTTGCATTAGTAGGCCTCGTCGGGTTAACTAGTTCTGAGCTGGCTGATTATACATGTATGTGTAGCATACAGCCTCTTGTTTTCTACACAATAGACGACTGATCGCTAACTAATCGACTATAAAATGAATCGGCAACAATTTTGATAATCAATGATGGCCAAGGAATTAAATCATCGTTATTGTCACCAGTTTTGAGCTTACCACACGCATTTGAAATAAATTAATAACTGTTGAATATACAAAATATTAAATTGTCATAATTGAGAAGAGCAAGTAAGTTAATTCTTATACATTTGTTGGTCAAGGAAAAACAAATTTGACTATAATTAATCTCTTGTAATTGTTGCTTGCAGTGAATATTTTGTGGACTAAATATCCGACAGATTAGTCGACAAATTGTTTCAATAATTGCAAATAATCTACTATTTAGTTGACTAATAATCGTTAGTTGCAGCCCTTCTACACAATAGGTTGACAAATTTTACCAAGGCCGTGTCCCGAGAGCATATAGACATGTAATGTAATTTATCATACCTGGAGATTTTAATGTCAAAAGCAGACGAAAGAGCAAAGTTAACGAAATCAACATTTTCCAGAAAGGCTCATTCATTCTCAACTCTAGACTGAAGCTCCATTTATTGGTGAATTATTGCAGGGACGTGTGTCAAAAATGGAAATGAATGAGATTTTTATACTTTCAATTTGGACAGGTTCCGCCTAACGGGACGTATATGGTCTGCGGGCCATAGTTTGCCCATGGCTAGTCTAGAGGGGTCTATAGGGCTACGCTATGCTAAGGAAGTACCAGTGCGCAAATGTTTTGGCTACATTTTCCTTTAACTGTCGCCCCGTGTCGCCTGACAAGTTTAATTATTTTGACTTTTTCCCTCAGTATCAGCGTTCCTCATCAGAGACAGCCGGTCAGTGTTTACAAGTGGTAAAAACACTGTCCATCTGGGCTTGCTGCCCATTTTACTCACACCACCGAGACCAGTCAACTTTACCGCTGTACTACTTGATGTGTTAACACCAGTACAAATATTTAGATAAGCATGCCGACCATAGACTGTATGAAGAATTTTATGATGGCGACACAAACAGTTTATCGACCACTCTCGTCTTCTAGTAGTTTTCTAAATGATGGAGTTCAATGTCATGGTTTGTTGAGTCAATTGATTAATCGATTAAATGGTTAATTTAAATAACTGGGACTATTAACCTAAAAATGTCATTGTGTAATAATATTTCAATTTTAGTATTAGATTATAACAGTGGTTTTTCACTCATGCTTATTTGGTATCTTTATGGCACTCTTTGTGTTGTTGTGGGGCTTCGCAGAGCTCAGAATCCAAGAGAATTATGGCCATGACACTGGGAATAAGGACTGGAATTGGGAATAACATGCATTTAAAGTGTTTGAGCGGCGTATGGACCAAAGAATGCAGTTGCAATAAATGATTATCATGGTCTTCTAAATGTTTTTTTTGGGTTATTATTTGGTGAGTCCAAAAATATATCAAACTAGAAGCACTCAGAGATTACAAACCTGCGCCGTGGTGGTACAAAAAAACAGTACTTTTAGTCATAGCAGTAGGTGTGGCAAACCATTATCAATGCAAGATTGTGAGTTGGTGATCAAGTATCATTTTGTTACTTATTGGATACAGAAATACACCAAAATGCGACAAACCAACGCCACCAAAAACATAACCTGCTCCCGCGGCGCAGCCCCGGCGCAGGAAACAAGGGAAAAAAATGGGCCATCACTAATCTTTGCATAACGGCAACTGATTTTGCCCTAGTGGCATGTAGTTGTAGGTGCTTTTTCCATTTTGCCTGACCACGCAAAATTATTTTCCCTAAAAGTAAAATAAGGGTTTATTATAAGGGTTAAAATAACTGTTTGAAAAGAATGGATTATTTCGCTGTGGTGCGTGGGACATAACACAGCTTGTCTGGGTGACTAGCATAGACTGGACAGGAGGAAAACAAGCATAAGATGAGGGTGAGGGGAGAGGTGTGTGATAGCCGGAGGCTCCTGCCAACATACATCAGGCAGGCGGGCATTAGCCACAGCTACACTTTTCCACTGGTTTGTCTCCATGGCATTACGAGGTGCCCCAGCGTCGGCAGGGCGCACGGATGGGAAGTTTTAAACACTGTCCAAATACGCTAAGACACACAGCAGGCCCCGGCCAGTGGCGGACATTACAAGGCTTTTGAAATATGCCGTTTATAGTGTTGACTGTTATCTGCTGGGTTGATTGTCTACAATCTGCATTGATTAGAAACAAGCGCCGCATCGATTGGTGCAGAACAACAACTCCTAAAAACATTTTTAATCATTTCGGCGCCAACCATTTGACCACCACAAAAAATGCACTGATGTTTGAAAGTCCACTAAAGGTTGATTATAATAAGACTTTTTACTTTGTTTAAGGAAGGTCAGCATAAAAACATCAATGTTTCATGGACTATGCCAGATTCAGCGCAAGAGCTGGTTTTCAGCGGGTTCCTGGACAAAGGCATAAAATACATCAAAGACAATTAGGTGAATAGACGAGTGCAGGATATTTACAAATATATTTACAACTCACAAACATTCACACATAGGTACATTGTGCTATCTACCCACACACATGAACACCAGTTGAGTGCTACAAGAGTTATATTCATGATTAGCAATCTTTGAGAGTGTGTTAATTCCGAATGTTGGCTGCTTCCCACTGCATTTCATCATCCCGTGGCAAGACCTATCACACAAAATTGGAGCCAGAAACAAGCATGAGCTATGAGTGTGGTTGTGCTTGTTTGGTTTTCCACTGCCTCCTAGTAGCCCATGCTACTAAAACTTAGCATCCACGCATTTTCTGAGGCAACAGACACATCAACAACAGTAAGGCCTGGAGAAAAGACACCAGGAATTCAATATATTTATTTATATATGTGTTTATATATGTATTTATTCTCAAGTATAAATATTTAACCAATTACTTGACTAATGGTTTCAGTAATCAACTACTAAAATAATCGTTAGTTGCAGCCCTGCACTAGAATCATAATGATCTTCTAAAGAATGACAAAATATTAGTTGAAAATTAAAGTCATGAATTGTATTTTTAATATACTAAATACAAATCTCTTTTATTTAATGTTCCAGTAGCATTTACATACTTACACACTTAAAAACATGTGCAATAATAAACAATTGTTTATCAAATATTTATTGAGAGTGGACTCAAAAACAATAATTTGATGTTTAATGACTGTTCATAGTTGTGTGGATGTTGTAGATATGTGAATACACTTCATTCCTTGTAAATTCCTCATTGACTCTGGCTCCAACGCTAGCACTGAATCCAATTTTGGAGCGAAAAGGGCATCACACAAATTGAACTATGACAAGATCTACAAGTGGTCTGCACGGATCACAACATGTATGGTATTGGTGTCAAGTAGTAGAGACTGATGGTGTGGAAGGCTTAAGTATAAGGTCTGCTCAGGCTAGTGCTGTTTCCCAGACACCCAGCAAATGCACTGGCACAATCCGTTCCAACTCTTTCTGTGCCGGACAAAGCCAAACGACCTGCTTTCTATAGTTATAACAGAATGGCCAAACAGCTAACCGCTAAAGCTAGCTTGTGCGGACGGGAAGCTAACAATGGCTGTGTCCGAAATAGCGTTCTATTCCCTATATAGTGCGCTTTAACTCTAACTCTATGGAAATGTGTCTCCAAAGATTTAACATACCTTTTAATGGAACCCCTTGACTACTGAGAATTCCCTGCTACTAATATATATATATATATATATATATATATTTTTTTTTTTAATCATTAGTATTATTATTACATGTTCACCTGAATTCAAATTCCAAGTATGTATATTGCTTGCATGTGCAATATGGCTGAATGAAGCAGATTCAGATTCTGATCTAATGCATCTGCTAATGCTAACATGCCAGCCATGGCTAGTATAGCCAGTGAACTAACAAGTACACCATAGGTGCAAGTACACCACAGCCCACACAGGCCCAACCTTGGCCACTAAACATAAGGTAGCTAGTGTGGTCAGGCAGTTAGCATGCCTGCCAGAGTTAAGGTGGCCATCACCGCTTTGCATTGCAGGATGTGGCAACCACGCGATAAAAGTAAGGAATGCCGTTCACTCGCCCGACGAGGAAGGAGAAAACAGGAGCCTGCCTCTGATTAGCATCAGCATGTGAACGGATCTTAAAACGCAACCTGCCAAGTTAAAAATCAAACCATCATGTTTCAATGACGCACATTTTGTCTGTGATGTTGCCAGCAGCTGATGAAGCCTTGGATGGAGGCCCACTCTGTTCAAATGGCCGATCATACCATTCATGAAAAAAACAGACATCCTCTGTCATAGTAGTTGCCAAGCAGATTGCCAAGCACCTAAAAGACTGATATCCCCAACGAAAACAAGCAATGTAAGCTCTCAAAGTGTGATGGCATCAGATGTCCAAGCTCTATCGCGGTATTCCCAAAATAAATGAACAGACTAGAGACTAGCTAGGAACTACCAACAGTTTTTACGTTTTTAATAGTTTTGCACCAATCCCATTTTTTTGGTGCAGCTACCTATACTCGATACCTGGCTCTGCAGTATCGGCCGATACCGATACCAACCGATACCAATACATTGTTTGAAAAAAAGTGCTGTTGGTAGTAACTTCTTCCCAAGGGTTGGGAAGAAGTTACTAGTGTTATCGCCACAATTTTTACATGGAGTCTATGATTAATAGTAGTGGAGGAAAATAAAAAAAATAAAAAAACAATAACATATTAAGAATCATTTCATTATTTTAATATTTTATTGTTTGGGTGGTATTGGGGGTAGTAACTGAAGAGTTCAGATGCAAAAAACCCTTACTCCACTTGATCACTTTTTGAGAAAAAGGCAATTTTTTTATCAGGCCATTCTATTTAAGCAGATGAGAAGAGATATTTTAGACACCGCTGGGAGCGGGTTTTACTCACTTTACTTAGTTACTTACATTCTCCACAAAAACATTTCATTTACATATTCAATATTTAGACAAGATTCCGGCAGTTTCCGCCGTACGGCGTCGGAAAAATGGTATTGGTAACGGTACTCGCCAATACCGATACCACAAAAAAGGTGCCGATACCGAGTACGTCCGACACCGATATCGGTATCAGTGCAACACTAGTTTTGATAGTTTTTATTGTTTCTTATTATTTGCAATATTTCCCTAAGGGTGCTACTTCCCTAAATGCTGGTCTGTGACCAGGGTCAGAATGGACATGAGGTGGAAGGATTAGCCAAGTCATTGTTAACTGACTAAGCAATCTTGAATTTAGTGCACAGCAAATATAATTGTTGATTATCACAAAGGAAAATAATTAAATAACTGCTATTGTCTCCGGTTACCCTGGTTACCCTGGTTGACTCTAGGGGGATTTCTGATTAATTTCTGAAAATGCAAAACATGAAATGGACACAACTGTTAAAAAGCATGGCATTAATTGTGAGTTTGTAAGTAACAGTAAGACCTAATGGTTATACATTTGCAAATCTTGGCTATCAAATGAGTTTCAAATTGGGCGTGACAGTCAAAGGCGTTTTTCGAATGGAATATTACTGAATGCCAGTTCTTCCAGAAAGCAGATATAATCTCCTCTTGTCAACAAGACACGCTTGATATATTCCAAACCACTTTGTAAAGAATATTTAGTGAACCAAATCACTGAAACGATTTGATCTTGATTGATTTTGACGAGATTAACCTGTCATGTTAGGTATTATTCAAGAAAGAAATTCAGCTGGTCAACTAATTGCTTGAATAATACGCACTACCTGACTAGTTTGAACTTATCATTGATTGCATTGATCCAGAAAAAAACAGTCATATGCATATATAGATCAAGAACCCATGAACAAGGAGAGTCGCTGAATCTTAGTATGTGCTCACTCATTAGCGTCCTTTCACAGCAGGAGGGCAACAATCCAGCCAAAACTCAGGTCAAATTAATGAAGAAGCACCAAGCATGCTGATTAGAAGCATGCTGATTAACGATTCCACACAAAAAAATACCTATACGGCCGGTCAGAATAATCAACGATATTCCTCCATACCCAAAGCCCGCAGGACAAACACACAAGTGCACGTACACACAGCCACTAGTGTATATACGCACACCGGCACAGTGAGAACAATATTGATGCGGAAAGGAGCCAGAGAGTGCAATAGAGCATAATATAGACAGAGGGAGAGTGAGTGTGTGTGTGTGTGTGTCTGTGAATGTGTGCGACATACGAGTATATGTGTGTCTGTCAGCGTGTCTGAGACTGTGTGTTTGTGCGCAGCCCGGTGCACTCACTCAGTTATGTCACAACATGTCATATGAAATACAGTCTTGTCTTTAGTGCCCGCCTCCACCCCACTCCTCCTGCACCCTCCCTCCCTCCCTCCTCTGGCTCTCTGGCAGCAGACCTAGCATGGCTAGCGGAAGCTGCTTTGCCCGGCACCGGCGATATTACAACCATCCTTCACCCAGACCTGTCGGCGCACACTGTTGCTTGCACCACACACGCACACACAAGACACACACACACGCAGAGTTCTGCTTGCATGATCATGCACCCACGCGCACACATGTACACATAGTGTGGCGCATTATATGGAACTAATGTAGTGCTGTGGTACATGTCCAGTAATCAAATGTTATAATACAATTTTGAGGGATCATGGGGGAAGGAAAACGATCAAGGTGTGTGCACGTGTGTGTTAATTTATCTTTATTGCACTTATTATATGAAGTATTATTGAATTATGCCAACCCCATACATTTTGACAGTGTTATTATGAGAAGCAGGTGCAAGCGTCTCTTCTTGGTTATACATTTGCAAATCTTGGCTACCAAATGTGTTTCTAATTGGGTGTGACAGTCAAAGGCATTTTTCGAACAGCATACTGAATGCAGATTCTCCCAGAAAGCAGAGATCATCTCCTCTTGTCAAGAAAAGGCACTTGATATATTTCAAACCACTTTGTAAAGAATATTTAGTGAACCAAAGCACCGAAATAATGGTTGAGAAGAAGCCATACTTGACTACATTCCGAGATGACGAGATTAACATGTCTTAATGATGTTTGGTGACGTTTTGGTAAAGTTTCGGCACAAGCATCGCATCCAGCACGTGAATGAATATGCTTACAAAACAACCAACCACGTGACTTTGATATGTACACAAAGCATAGCATAGTGAATTTCAGCATATAGCATCCAGTAGCACATAATTATGACAACAAGCATACAAACTGTATCCCTCTAGAACTAGGGCAAGAATGACCCAAGAACAGAAAGAAAAACTATTAAAAAAGAGAGAAAATAATGGAATACAGAAAACAAACACAAACATAGACAAGGCAGTGACTGGGAAGTTGGTGGCTAGCGTGGTCGGGTGTTAGTAGATGCTGCCAAAAATGACAATTAAAACCCAAAAGGGAAATTATATTACATAGGAATCAAATTGATTGGACAACGATGTGGCCAATGACAGGAGCTCAAGCTTGCCAAAATATTGATCATAAATATTGCCAATAAGTGTGCACATCTGCATGCCGACCGCTTTAACACTGAAACTTCAGATGTTGCTTTAAACGGCACAAGCACATTGAAAACCCCTGAGTATCATCACACATCTAAAAAAACAGGAATTGCCCTTTAGCACCAAATAACAGATCCTGATGCTGCAAATCGGACCAGTGGAAGAGAACAAATAGCTAGACAATAAGCCAAAGCACACACAGCTATACACACACACGCGCACACACACGCACACACACGTGTCCAGCACTTACCTTGGCACTGAAAGCCCTGTTTCCCAAAGCCCCTGTGGAAAGACACAAAAACATTTCATCACATTCTCTTTAGTGTCCTTGCACACCAGAGCTGCACACTCAGATCCAAATAAAACCACTGATTTATTTTCAAAGATTCTTCCAATTGTGTGTGTGTGACTGTTTGTGTTTATTGAATACCAGGCAGGCAATGGGTAAGTCATTCTGTTGATAAGAAATGGTTGACAATCATGGAATAACGAGCTAAAACTAATCATTGTTGGTTTTTTAGGGGCCGTTGGGGGGGGCGGGTGGCAGCATTTTTCCATTTTATTCACAGGGTTAGTGTTAAGGGGGACAAGAGAGTGTGGAAGCATACATGCAGCATACTTATGTTGGGGAAGCGACTTGGCGACAGCTGTCTGTGCAAGGATGCAGAGTTCTTTTTTAGTTATTCCGTCAGCGTCGGCGCCGTTTTTCCATCTTTATTGGATAGGATTAGTCGGAAACTGGGTTAAAGAGATCGGGGGTAGACATTGCAGACAAGTCGACGAGCGTAGTCGAACTCACAACACTGCGGACGCAGCGGTAGACGCAGCGCCACTAACATGAATGGGGTCGCGTTAGGTGCGGTGTCCATAACCACTCGGCCAACGTGGACCCCAGTATGCAGAGTTCTAACCGAGCCATTTTCACAATTATTGTCATTGTGAATCTGGCAGTATCATTGTTATTGGATTAACAGCATCCATCCCCATACATAGTCTAGCACACACAGCACGGTGAGACTGCTTCCCCTCACGATCATATACTGCAGGTCTGCTAGTCCCCGTCCCTCATCCCCCC
>OMKY01061684.1:0-11562 GCA_900302395.1 Bregmaceros cantori | reverse complement strand
AATTTTTTTTTTTCACTTAACCCTGATATAACGTGCCTTCTTCAACCTCGCACAACCAGAAAACGTTTTTATATACAGCTATTGAAGGCCTTTAGCCACTAGAGGGCAGCGGTGCCACTTGGGAGTGGATCCTGCACCAACCTAACGTGGCGAGTTAGTGTGTGGGGAGAGTTATATGTGTATGATCGTTTTCGAGTGACCCATCACGATGGACCACACCTCCCCTCGACCGGCGTGCTGCTAGATGAGAAACGGCCAACGTACACACACAGTCGGTGTGGGGGAGGGGTGAGCCACTCTATTGCAGAGTGTTAGCTCCGGACTTTACAGGGTTTTATATTTGCTCCTTTATTCGACACTGCCTTGCACTTTTTCCTGCTTATTGGCGTTTTATTTCACTTGACGCCGGCTTGCGCAAACTCTCGAAAAAGAAAAATATTGACGGAATCTTTTAGTCTTGGTGGGGGGGAAAATGTTATCGCTTCCATAAATATTTAGTGATACATGGCCGTTTATCACATTTTTAACCAAAAAATGTGCACTTTCTACAAAGGTTTTATTGTTTTCGCCCCCCCCCCCCTTACCCCACCATATGGTGTAGTGGTTTAGTCCATGAGTCATAGTGTGGGGGAGGGGAGCTGTGGTGCAGTCGGTTCAGTTGCCACGTTTAGCTGTACTCGAGGGGAAGTAACCTGATATGGGTCTGCTTTTCTGGAATGTTGTTGTAACATTGTACTTTATCGTCCAGAACTCTGCTATGTGCACGCTCTGTATTAAACATCCAAAATGCCAAATAAGATAAACTTGATTAAAAATAAAATGTAAGTATTGTAAGAGTAAGGTCCGTTTGCCATAATCAGCTGTTGGAAATTGTTAGCGCAAGTTGCTAATGGCTAGTTGTAATCACTTCCGAAACATTTGCGCTAAAGAGGCATTCCCGAAAACAATGCGGCACTCATGGCTAACGTTCGACAACAGCCCAGTTTAGCATGCGCAAACGCTAATTGTCGGCTGAATGCGAGACCATCGAATACGTTGACTGTTTTTCGCGTCCTTGACAGACTCCGCATGTTTTAGTTAAGACGCCCTTTTGCCCTCCCTCCCCGGCACCCTACGAGTTAATTAATTAGCACCTTGCTAAAATGTGATTGAGGGATGTTCATACTTGTCGTAGAATTTGTTTCGTGTGGTCCGAATCGTTTCGTATGCGAATCGGCAAAATGTAAACTTTTGAGACTGAAATGTGAGCTGAATGGGGCAGAGAGACTATTTGCTTAGTCCTTTTTGCCTTGAACCTGGACTCCCCCGTGGTATTTTCTATCGTGGTTTGGCCCAGTGTGTTGCTGTAATTTTCCATGAGGTGGCGACGGTGGTGCGGGGATGGGTGTGGGTGTTGCCATGGAAACGTGACTGCAGTGTTCCTACCCCTTGCTGTTGGACAATGTTGGCTCTGTTGTTGCTGTTGTTGTTGAGTGTATTTTGTCCGCTGTACAGTCCATAGTTGACTGCTTGACATTTAGCGCATTGCTTTATTCCCTCAACATTTTTTTGCTCATCTGTGTTCTGGATCTGTATAAAATTGCCTGTTCTTTCGTTGATATTATTTTTTTACTTTGTTAGTTTGCTAGGACCCCATCCCACCCTCTACGTACTTGTCATAATGGTACATTTCGGGTTAAGTGCCCCACAGTTGGAAGAGAGTTGTGGTGATGTGACATGTGCTGCTGGTTTTGGAGGAATTTATTTCAGCAAAATAATTACACAACAGATATGTCAAATTGCAACAGCGACTAATTCAACAAGTTGTAGTATTTTACATATGCTTGAAAAAGCTTATGTAAGAGGCACTTGCCCCTCCCCCAGCACCCCCTCTAACTAATGTTTAATGGTTCAGTCCGTGTGCAGCACACCAGTGGGTGGGGGATGGGAGCTGGCCTCGTGTCAGGCTTTTGAGCGTTTGGACTACTCTGCAGGGTGCTTATTTTATATTTTTATCTTTCTTTTATTTCAAGCCCGGTTTGCCACATAGAATCGACTGTATTACCAAAGGTAATACAGTAATTCTGTTGGTCCTTTGACTTTAAAACCTTAAAACCTCATATCCTAACAAATTTAAATATTTGCAAAGTGAGATTGAATTAAACGAAGAAAAAAAACTATTCTATTACAGTATTTATAATCTTATTGGGTTGAACACCTCCCTGCCTTCTTGGCTTGGTTCAGTCCAGTTGTGGCTAATGGCCGTTGGGGGAGGGGAGAGAGCTCTACACTCATGTGACTGTCGGAGGAGTTGAGTGCTTCCTGAAACGCTTGAATTTGAATGTGTTTGTATTTGTGTTCTCACAGTCGCTGCCTTTCTGCCAATTTTTCTTAACTATGCCCATATTTGTATTTTTGCACCCCTTCATGTTTTTTTCCCTCTAATGATTTATTCCATCTAAGGCTGTAATTTTCCGTGAGGCTGTAACACTAGAGGGGTGTGGGGGAGGGGTGGTTATAGAGGCTCATACACTACTCCCCCTCGGTGCCTAGAGTGGTAGCGTCCATAATTGGCTCCTCCCACTGCCTTCTCCTTCAGTCATCCACGCTGAAAAGTACTGAGAGCTGCACTGCTGCTAATTAAGGGGATGTGACTCCTGTAAAAATACAGTTCAGATGTTCATACTTGCATGTGTTCAATCCTATGGAGTCCTTTCCCTCCACCCCTATGAATGTGGCATAATGGTCTAGTCCATTGTTCTTGTGTCTCACGTGCCTGTGTTTTGGGGGGAGGGGTTTTGGAGACCACGTTGAGGACTCACCGTCAGCTCATTTTTTTTGAGGCAGCTTGTCAATAGATTTAACCTGCAGCAGCTCTTAATTAATGTCATTTATCGGGAAATGGGGTCTTTGTGGCGTTTATTATGGTCCTCCCCCCACACCCCTACTCTAATGGTTCACTCCACGTGTGCAAACAGAGTGGGGGAGGGGAGGTCTTTTGTCATGTGAGTCCTAGTTTATGGTAGATCTATGTGGATTTTTAAAAATTAACACAAATTTGACATAACACTAGTACCTTTTTTCCCAGGTATTTCATTTTAATTAAACTTAAGTTATTTTAATACATTTTTTTTTATCATTTATAATAATTTATGTATTTTTTGTCTGTCGTTGTTTTGTAGTGAAATGTTTTTGTTTAGTTTGTTTACATTGAGGTTATAAAAAATTGCAGGGCCACCCCCATGACTTTTGCCACAATGGTTTGGTCTGTGCTTGCGGTAATTTTCCACCAGGGATGAAGGCGGCGCTGCAGAGGTGGGGGAAGGGTGTTGCTCGAGGGCAGACTGCGTCACCCCTCCGCTCATGGAGTGGTACACTCCATTTTTTTTTTTTTTCATTCGTTCCCCCTCGTTCAGCTGCACACGCCGCTTTTTTTGCCCATTGTTTTAATCTAATTACAAATAACAAAAAGTTTACTTGAAGATGTTTTTTGGGGGTGAAGGGAGTTTAATATTATTTTGTATCTGTCGATGGTAGCTGTATGCATCGGGGTTTCTGGCGCCTTTCGCAAGTACATTTGCTTGCTTTCCGTTCAGCGTTACGAAAATCTGATATGTGTCAAGTAACCGGTCCTTTTCTTTTACATTTTTTTTTCCAACAGAGATAATGAATATTGGAGAAAAAACGAGAATGTTAAGTGATCGTTTTTTTTTTTAATTTGGCAAATGCGGGTAATTTAAAAAAAAAATGCAAAGTACAAAAACAAAATACATAAATATATTAATACAGTATGAATACAGAAATTATCAAAAAGTCGTTGAAAAATCTAATCAAACAGTATTTGTTGTGCTTCCTTTAAGTCACCGTAGTTTACTTGCTTAATTATTTCTACTATTTGATTAAAAGTGTACACTTGTCGAGTGAAGGAAACTTTTTTTTTATTCGTCCTAATAAAAAGTTGTCTTCTGAATGTTTGAACCCTTAAATTAGGGGATAAACTGAAACTAATTACCAAAAACAAACTTGACTGAAATTAATCATTTTTTTGGGAGTCATAAAAAAGCCTCCTCCTCCACACCCCTCTGAAATTAGTCCTAATGGTTGAGTCCGGCTAGTGCTGCGCAGTCTCCCAGCCAATGAGAGGCTGACACGGTGCCGGAGTGGGGGATGGGTGTTGCTAGGGCCATGTGGGAAGGCTAGCAGCGCCCCCATCTGGTGGGAATGACACTGTCCTGGTTTTGCTCTTGTGTGCAGTTAGTAATGAATATTGCTGCCAGGATTTTTAATGGCACATTAATAATGCAGTTAGTTTTTTTTTCTCCCTTGCACATTTCATTTTAGTTCTAGCACCATGTGGAAATTTGCAAAATTGAGTGCATGTTCATAATTTAGCTTGTATTTGATATTAGCACTTGGCGTTTAATAAAATGCACTGATATTATGACATATTTCTTAAAATCAGATTTAATTTTTAAAAATTGACCATTGTATAAATTATCGGAATATCCTTCTTTGTTATACTGTAATTCTTGGCGTTTATTGAATAAAAACTGGCCAGCACTCTATCAGTGTTGTCCCGATTGTTTGTTGGAAATGTTGTTTGCAAATATGAAAATTGGACGCAGTGGATTCAGAAATTTGCATAACTTTAGATGAGTAGATTTGGTTTATAGGAAAATCTGTTGATCTGTGCGGTGAGGGCTTCAGGGGGGTTGTGCCGGTGTTGATTGCTCACAGCGATCAGTGGCTCCAGTCTGTGAGCTGGGGGATTGGCTGATTGCAGAGGACCGCTCTGGATGACTGCACGTGATTCCACAGGAATAGGAAGAGAGAGGAAGAACGGCAGATTGTGTGCTACTTTAACTTGAAATTCAAAATCCTTATCAATGTAAAATATAAAGGAATGAAACTATGAAATATTTTAACAATTATTACAGGCAGACACATTACAATTCATTTGGAACTACCAAAATAAAATGGCAAAATAATAACTTGAAAAACCAAATGCATTTCATCTATGGAGAGGTGGCGTTTATGTGCGGAGGTATTATGATCTGACCGCACATTTGAAATTGTCCGTGTAACTTCAAAAAAGAACAATCGTTTCAGCCCTACACACATATAGTGTGGTATATTACTCGAATAATATGTGCTTGACTATATTATTAATTGAAACAACTAATTTAATAATTGATGATCATTTTGAAATGAAATCCTTGTTCTTGTCGGGAGTTTAGTGCCAACAATTTAATGTAATATTAAATTAATCAATGCTTTTAATTAATGCTTTCCTGAAAACATTTGCTTGTGCAATATTAATGTAATGCAATGTAATGTTAAAATTTCCATTGTTGGGCTGGAAAAAACATTAAAAACTAAAAATCCATTGTTTAGTCAAGTAATTGAATAAAATACATTTTCTGGATGACATTTTGCAACAATTGCAAAAGATTTTATTTTTTAATTTTGTGTTTTTATCTTCAAGCGATACAATTAAAGTATTAAAAAAACGTGTGCGTAGCTTTCCCATAAGGGTTGGAATGATAAATTCCAAGTGAAACTCTTGTAGGTGAGTATTTTTCATAGTCAACGACTCCACTAATGACAATTGAGTTGAAAAGAAGCACAATCAATTACAAAGGTACACACTATTAAGAATTCAGTGACTCAAATTAAGCTGAAACAATTATTCAATTAATTTCTACTAATCAAATATCGATTCTACTAAAGAATGCTTAATATAAATCACTTGTCTTGATTGTTTTTGTGATACTACTACCGCTATGGCTTCTGTTAACGACTGATCTTAACAAGTGATGGCGTATTTTTGTTAAAATGCATTTGCTTAGAGAAAAAAAAATCATATTCAGTACATTTGAAAATGTTGAATCCCGAAAAGTAAATACATTTGGTTATTTTTTATTCCATTAAATGCAATTTTTTTTGCATATGCATAATTGCTTGTTATCTTTAGAAAAATGTTTTATCAGATTTGAAAATTTTAGGAGAATATTTGAAATATTAAAATATTCGATGGCTGCAGCCCAATGCAAGATTCAGCAAACAAAACATAAATCTACTTCTGCACAAAAATGATATTTTCGTCTATGCGTCGGTTATTCATGGGGTTTAGTTTAGCGTCCGCTGGACTATGAACAGCAGAGGCGGAGACAAGTCGCAGCCTGCACGGAGACGGCGTGCTGCCTCTCCTGGTTATTAACAGCTGAGCGCTGGAACAGCGGCCACTCTGGCGGCCATTTTGTGCATGTACACTGCCGTGTGCAGAGACCGGTTCTTGCCTACCCCTCCCCCGTCTGTAGGTTAGCTAGCTTCTTTATGATGAATGAAAAAAATATTTCTCAAAACGTATTGCCCTCCGGCCGAGCGTGTGGAGTTATTACACAAGGCTATACATATTTTAGGCAGCTTCGAATTTATATATTGCGTTTTTTTTTTTCTTTTCGGCGCAACCGTTGTCTTTCATTGTTTTATAGAGAGCGCTAGTGTCAGGCTTAAATCGGAAATTGGGATGAAGAGTCGGGGCATTGGAGAAAGGCCGGAGAGAGTTTATGCGAACTTGCGGCGCTTCTCTGTCTGTGGCCTGGGGGCAGCCTCTCTAACCTCTCTGCCAAATCCCTCCCCCTCATATATTGCATTTTTAATGTTCCATTAAGACGCTGCTGATTGAATTGCCGTGAGACTGTCGGCCATATTTGACTCGTAAACTTGCCATGGCTTGTTAATACATCATTTACATTATTTTAATACGTGAGTAAAACACATCTAATCTCCAGTACTTACTGTTAATTCATTCAATCCTAACGATTGACTTTCTATTAGTTGCCGACTATTAAAACGATTAGTCGAATAATCTGCTTAATGTATTTATTTAAAATAGCAGAAATATTCACAAAGATCAAGAAAAATACAAAAGATTGCCTGAATTCTACATTTGTTGGTAAGAAAGGCCTTTAAATGTATTTAATTGAGATTAAATGTGGGTTCAGATGGTAATAACTCGTTGCCCACCCCCACAGGGCCCTGTGGTTCAGTCCAAACCTACCCCCATAGGGGCCGGTGGTTCAGTCCAATCCCACCCCCACAGGTCCCGGTGGTTCAGTCCAATCCCACCCCCACAGGTCCCGGTGGTTCAGTCCAAACCCACCCCCACAGGGGCCCGGTGCTTCAGTCCAAACCTACAGCTATGTAGTGGTGCAGTGCTCTCGGTCAGTAATAACGTTGTTGCTAACCGACTGCAGCTGTTCCCCGAGCCACTTCCTCTATTCCATGCCCTTTTCATCACTTCAGGGTTCCAAATTTTGAACATTGTCACACTGATATTATTAAGAAGGCTGACTAGGGACTAATACACTGGTATCATTAAGAAGGCCGACTAGGGACCAATACACTGGTGACTGGTATTATTAAGAAGGCTGACTAGGGACTAATCGGCGGTACGCCACTCACTTTAAAACACGACACTTACAAATGAACGAACGGAAATGAATAGACAACATTTCATGTTTGCAAAGAGAATTCAGTATCACTATCACCCTGACAAAGCGGTTGCAGTTTCCTTTGTATTGCTCAGTCTTGCACTAGTATTTCTGTACTTGTATTTCTGAAAGCAATGGCCTAAAACACCTAATTACATCACGTTTCTAAAACAACTATTTAGCTTGTTGAGCTATTCTTGGGTTTGCTGTGGCAAGTTGTTTATCTAACTTTAACTTTAGCAGTCAAATACCTACATGGATTTCCATGATCAACACTTTCCATGAAGCTACTACTGCAATGGAAAGTAGCACTCGTATTGCCATCGGTATCGTCTGTCACACGTATTGACTGTGATGGCAACGCAAAAAAATAGATAACTGCGGATAACAACAATACAATTACTAGGGCTGCTCCCTTCTAATTATAATGTTACGATGACCTCTGTTGTGGCTTATCATGATATAAAGTAATCCATATCGTGATATGAATTTGTTTTTCCATATCGCCCAGCCCTAGGCCACTTTCAAAAGTAGGCGCGCACAGGTCCACCCAGGCTCAGCCCTGCTTAAGTCCGTACCGGTTGTTGTTCCCTGCTCCGGGGCTGCGAAGCAGGTTGTTTTTGGTAGCGTTGGTTTGTCTGTCCCCTGGATAAGTTGTGCACGGATCTGGATCAAATTTTGTACAGTTGTTGGAAATGACACACAGAATAATGCATTTCTGAAGCCTATAAATAACAATCATACTATCACCAACTTACACCCGGTCGCAGCAGGCGCTGGGAAATGTAGTTCCCTGCATGTTCCCTGGTGTGGGTCGATCACAATCGCGCTATACTGCTAGCACTAAAAGTACTATTTTTTTTTTTTTGTACCACTACGGCGCAGGTTTGTACTCTGAGTGCTTCTAGTTTTTGTTATATATTATATTTGGCTAGATTTGGAGTGCTGGGGACATCTACTAATGAAACTATTTTGTTTCTGTCTTGCAGGTATTATGGAAGTTGCGGTGCCGAAGGAAAAGAAGAAGATATTTCGTGCCCGCAAAACAATGAAGATTAGTGATCGTCAGCAGCTGGAGACCTTGCATCATACCGTGCTGTCCAACCCCTCGTCGCCACCCATGCTCAACGGACGCCACAAAGAAGACCGGGACAGCCAGGATGCGTCTGATTCCAACTCGCGCGACGCCATGTCGCCCTCTTCTCCCGCATCGCGCGGCTGTTCCTCGCCGTCCCTGTCCCTCAACCTGTCGCCTTCTCCTCCGGCCTGCCCCCGGAGTCCCAAAGTCCTCGAGGAAAACGGAACACATCCCTTGTCGCCTACAAGCTCTGTAAATTTGTTACCGAATGACGGCAAGAACGATGCTGAGATCATGCAGAAATCGCCGTCCGCTATGGATTGTGGCGATAGCAGAGACTCACAAAAATGTGCGACTAGTGTGGAGGAAGGGAGTGGCAAGGATTTAGAAAGTGCTGAGACCGATAAGGACAACGTGGAAGGCAAAGAGTCGGAAAGCTCTATGTCCGGTAAGGAGGGGCATGACGGGAAATGCCCCGGATCTTCTCCATCCAGCAAGGGTGATAACAACCAAGCCTTAGAAAGCTCGATTTTGAGCACTGGACTGGAGGTCTCACCTGAGATCAAGGCTGACAAAGACCTGCAAGCAAACAAGGAATTGCTGCCAGATAAAGAGGTAGCTTCCCACATTTAATAGTTGGCCTGATTTTTGACACTCCTTGTCAAATTTTCTACATTTCTACAGTTCTGAGCGCACAGCAGTTCAAAATTAGGCTTGTACAACATTTTCCATGGCTCTGGTGATTTTGGCTCTCTGCCACCCCTGCACATTTGGTGGCTGTACATGGAAAAATTAGATTTTTACGACATTTGGGACAATTTTGAAGAGATCCTCACTGTTTTTGTGATTGTGAGGATTGTCTAGAGGCGTATGTACGTATGTAAAATTAGGGGATTAGCTTTTTTAGTGGGTTTTTTTTTCCCCAAGGGATACCAAGTTACAAGCAAAAATGTTCATGCACTTTCGACGTGCTGGTGGCGCGAGGGGTTTAGGCATGGGGACATGAATTGCTGATGTAACACAGCTGAGGGCGTGTCCTCCTCAAATCAGGAAGAAGTTAATCAACCCCCGTCATTTTTATGAAAACATGGAAAACTAGTTATATAAGCCGCACTGGTCTAAAAGCCGCGGCCATTTACTGAAATTAATATTTAGTTTTCATAAAAACGACAGAACAGAACTGTTATTGATTGCTTTACTCCTTGTCACTGAAAAGATAGATATTCTATCTATCTATCAGATAGATAGATGGATAGAATATTTATTGTCATTGTCGTACAACCACAACAACGAAGGTGACACCCGATCCCTTCATGCAGCCAAGACAGGCAAACAGCAGAATACTAATAAAATCATAGAAACAAAAAAATAATTAAAATGCTACTTGTATATAAAAACATACCAGTTATGTGGCAAGTTCAGTGTTGTTCTTTGTTGCCTACCTCTGCGTGCAAATGTTCACTCCGGCTCTCTGCACACCAAGTGTCATTGATGTCGATGCTACGTGAAATCGGGTCTATTCCTTCTTCGCTATTCACTGCCCTATTCACTGTGTTTGGTTTATATGATGATCCATGAGGGATTTGTAAAAAACGAATAACTCGTAAAATTCTACGTGCCATAGTCTACGCTCCGTGCCGTCTAGCTTCCGCATCCAGCGCAAAGTTTCCTAGGACATGCCTACCTAGCTCTGACCAGGAGGCGGGTGCGTGTCCCGTGTGGCCATCTTGGATAGGATTGGAGCGGCTTTCAAATGTGAAAAAAAAAAAACAGAATAGCCGCACCGCCTCATAAGCCAAAGTGAGGGAAAAAAGTTGTGGCTTATAGCCTGAAAAATATGGTACTTTATTTCAGTCGATGACAGACGAGTTAGACAGCCCAGAGAGGGGGAGACGGAGCGCGCAGACACACGGGCAATGCACTTGTCTGCCGTGCGTCGCCAGAGCTCCTGGGAGCTGGCCGAGTGGTTAGTTGCAGCCCTGGTCAACATGTCTTCTACTTTTGGTCAAGCCTATCTTGTGGTTTTCTCTACTCCAGGAACAGCACACGACAACAGAGCCGACGGAAACAACGGACACTTCCACCAGTTGCGAGCCATCCAGCTCTGAAGCTCCGAACAGCACGCGGCCTGTGGATGCCCACGACTCCGCGACGAGCTCTGCAGCCTTATCGCAGACGGCGGAACAGCCGTCTACATCGCCCGAACCCACGTCCCCGTCTCCCAAACCCACGTCCCCGTCTCCCAAACCCACGTCCCCGTCGTCGGCGAAAGAAGCGGACGCAACAGAGTCGGGCGACGGAGAAACTGTTGAGACAAACGAGGACGCAAAAGACATTAAGGATGAGGATATGGACGAAGCTATTAAAGATGAGGTTAAAAGTGAAAAGGTGGAAGACAAGGACTCTTTAAAGGAGGAGAAAACTGTAGTTCCGAGCCAGGAGCCCATGGAGGTCGGTCCAGTGAAAGTGAAAGCTGAAGTGAAAGTGAAAGCTGAAGTGAAAGACAAGAAGGGGACGAGGAGCAGCACGCCGCCGACGGCCCTTGATGCTGGTAGGTGTTAAGTCCCTGAAACGCGGCACGTTAGGTATGCAATGGTCTCCGCCAGGTAAGGTCTTTCCCGTTAACGCCATCACGTTTGAATGGATTTGTCCCGATACGTTGATGTTCTAGGGTAGGCTCATGACCTGATTTGCCAACACTTGAGATGGCCGAATACTTTGGTCCATGACTTCTTACCCGGTGGATGGATTTGTCTCAAATCTTTAAGCTTTGTTTTCACAATAATTGCTTGGTTTTAAGCCTATGCACGGCAGTGATCTATGTATCTATGTATGTAGGTATGTATGTATTAGGTATTGTATTTGCGTTTTTCAAGTGTATGGGTATCGGCCAATTCACACGTGGTTTGGCCGTTCCACACCGGCTGTCATTTACATATTTACAAAAACATCTATGCTTAACAGCATATAAGATAAGTGGAAATTTGTGTACATTTATATTTTTTTTCC
>OMKY01061663.1:0-17500 GCA_900302395.1 Bregmaceros cantori | reverse complement strand
ACCACGTACAATAGGGCTGGTGCATGCGTTGCGGGCAGCAGACATTTTGGTAGCATCGAGGTTAGATGAACAGGCAGAGAGTGATTTGCATAACATTGTCCATTTAAAAGTTTTCTATTATTGATTTATCCATGGTAATATGTTATCATTCACTATCAGATGGCATTCTAACTACATCCATTATGTCCATTATTCACAAAAGATGGACGTGAAGTGGTAAAGTATACCACTTAACTGTATTTATACATATATGTCTGCCGCCCCTACGATGTCACCGTGCAAATGTCCTGTTACTCTGCATTCAAATTCAATATGACCTAGCATGTCCAATTACTGTGTGTTCAAACCAAGGATTCTTACAGATGTTGTCTCAGTCTATGACTCTCTCTCCCCAGGTCCAGAGGTTGTCTCACTCTATGTCTCTCTCCCCAGGTCCAGAGGTTGTGTCCAGAGTTCCCTGAGGCTCTGTACGACCTGCTCTGTACTCTGCAGGAGGGAAGACGCTTAAACGACCAGCGCTGCTCCTTCCATCTCAAGGAGGGCGTGCCCCGCAGGAGGTGTCTATCTGAGCCAAATGCTAGCAAGCCTGCACGCAGAGGTAGGAACACAAGCTGCGCACAGAGAGGAAACACATCAAACAAGTTGTCCACATTTATATATAGATTATTGCTCTAAAAAGCCCTGTTCCCCACTGTGTTACAGTGCCTAAAGGAACTCTATCACTGGAACTATTATTTAAAAGTAAATCAAACGTAACTGAATGTAAATGCTACACACTTAACTTTTAAACCACAGGAATGGGATTGCGATGCAACGTGGGGTTTACTTTTTACAAAGTAATCTTCCCTGCCCTTATTATAGAAGCTTCTGTTGAATATTAGATGGCATTAAAGCACAGGAGTCAATAACTGTGTATAAAATTGTCATACATATGATTTTCTGCATATTGCCACCGCTGAGTGTCTAGCACTTATGTCAGGTCGTTTGTTGTTGTCAGTTTTGTAAACATTTGTTCGCCCCACGGTAATCGGCTGTACAGCTGTTTACCGTCAAAGCAATAACTGTTATTGACGAGGAGCTACTCGGCGCCTCAGCAAACTTATTTGCAGTGTCCGCGGTAGTCTATCCACGCGAAAATGTTTTTATACGCATGTATGAAACACACAGACACTCGAGTATGATGAAAACACACAAAAATGCATGCGTACATTCCTATTGTACGCATGCATTCCTGTGCATGCAATATTTCGACATTGTATGCGATGTAAAAATACCCAACATTATCAAGTTTTGGCCATTAGTTGAAATAGTTTGACTCAGTTCCACTCTAATACTGTAGGGGGCGCTAATGCATACATGACGTCAACGGAATATTTAAATGTGGTCCTGCATGTGGGAACAACACCCTGCTGTTGTTATCATATATAAGCTGTTCTGTTCAATTGTGCAGCATGTTTTTTGGACTGTCCAACAGTGTTAGAATGTTTGGCAATGACAGAGTTAATAATGCACCTCCAGTCGGCTTTAACAGTCAGTCTACAGTCTGTCATCACCTCTGGTCAGGAGGGAAAACTTCGACACGGCTGGTTAGTGCCAACTTCCTGTTCACTCCGTGTCACTTCCTCTTTGTCACTGCTCCTCACTCTGTGTGGTGGTTTACTCTGGTGCCTCACTTTAAAGCTAGAAGTAGGACTCCATTACTGACACTGTAATGGAAGTCACCTGGAACTGTGATGGGCCTATGTAGAATATTCTCATCAGATGGCCTATAGCATGCACAGGCCACAGCTGATGGAAGTCAGGCCGCACTGAATCGGCATGGTGTGACTTACATAGAAGCATTATAAAGTCTGATAGCTGTTGGCAGGAAGTATCTCTTATGGCGCTCTGTGCTGTAGTTTGGGACAATGGATTAATTGTCCCATGGTCACTGAAACTACTAGAGTGAAGAGCATCCTTTTCTCAGACGCAGGAGTTAGGGTGTCCAGTTCTTCACGCACAATGTCTCTGGTGACTACAGACTCATAAAAGATCCTCTAGAAATATCCCACGTCTGACACCATTGTAATAGCAGCTCAGATAAGGTGTCCATGTAGAGAAAATGACCAGTCTTGACACAGGAGTCTAGAGGGTTCATTTATTAAGCTATACTGGACATTAGCATCGGCTAGCTATGCTAAGCTACGCGCTAAGCAGCAACATGGCCGAACCACACACATGAGGAAGCATCACTGATTCATAGCCGATGGGAGGGGACATCTGTTGATGTCACAGCTTGTAGCCAATCAGGACAGTGGAGGTGTGGCTCTACAAGTCACATTCCCATTCCAGGTCTTACAGATGTTGAAGGACTGGAGCTGACTAAGGAAGAAGAGGTGGTTTTGACCCTTCTTGTAAATGGTTTCTGTGTTCTTTGCCCAGTCCAGTTTGCTGCCTATGTGTACACCGATGTATTTGTAGTGATCTGGATGTCCACATAACCAATGTTGATCGGGACCTGTACAAATAAATGGTACATTGTATGACAGCGGGCCCTCTCTGATTTGATGGGCGAAAGATCTGCTTTCCCTGTTGACTATAAATTGTCAATTTTGGAATAGAGTTGAACTCTCTGAGCCCACCATCCAAAGCATGACCTGTCCCTTCCGGGCAACAACGCTTATTGTCAACAACGCTTTTTGTCAGCAATGCTGAAACTTGTCTCGCGTCCATGGCTTCACTGTTCAAGACACAAAACTACATCACATGCACAATCCATCACACGTGTTTTGTGGTCGTAGTCTACAGAATGACTTGTCTTGAAGTAACAGATGATGCAATTAGCAAGTTCATAGTTCACACGAGTCACACCAGGGTGCAAGGAGCCACAGGACTTGTGGTCCTGTGGATAGTTCCTCTTCTGCAGTAATCCTGCCTTGTGTGTGTGTGTGTAATTACTAAGGATGCAAGTTTTGCTTCCACCATTGCAATATATTGTGGTTTTTGTTTTGTTCATTAGGGCGTGGGTAGTTACTGATAGATATTTCTATCTGAACTTTATTAGTAAAACGACCGTAAAACGGAGCATGTTTAATTTGCGTTGAGATCACATCTTCCATGTGATCTCAAGTTTACGCTCCCAAAACAGGAGGCCGATATTTTGTCACACCGTCTGAAACGCACCTCTATTGTCTGTATAGCTGTCCATCGTAGTGAACTCAAGTTTGTCACACAAAACCTGAACCGGGTCAAAATCTGCTCGCTATAGCTCACTCTGTGACAAATTACACATTATCCACCCCGCTCACCGTTTTGCACAAGTATCGATGAAACGCAGTCAAACTCCTACTTGAGGTTATTCACCGATGTGGTCACATGTTGTTCTCGACCAATAGGCTGACTCTTTCTACTACTGACAAAAATGAAATGGAACTGGTTGGTTTGGGGCTTTTCTTTTGGATGTGCAATAGCACACCATAAGTTACCACCATCCTTTTTTAAATAACGCAGTAGGTCTGTGCTCCCACTGAATAGACATATTGGAAAATAGTCAAAGACACAGCGAAATAAGTGGCACCGGACGTTTATTCAGCCTATTAATCTAATCGAACTTGCGTATATGACAGTGTTTTTTTTTTTCAAAATGTACCAGCCATCAAAATGGAGTACTATCAAGACAGCGAAAGATGACGAGATTTCACAGCTTTTACTTAAATTGCAATAATCACACCTTGCGGCGTTCCCACCGCAGTTTATCAACTATTGCGATTTATAATTCAGCTATAGTAACTACAGTATTCTAGTATTCTAGTATGAATGTGAAACCTTTATTGGGCTGTTGGACAGAGCACCTGCAGTAGCCGCTGCTGGCTCGCGCCCCACAGTTTGGAAGCTGCTCTGTTGTCCAGAGGAAGGAGAGGGAAGTGGAGGACGGAGGTTCTCTGATGAATGACAATACTGGAGCTAGCCAGGGGTTACCACGGCAACCACCACTCACAAAACACCGAGCGAGGAGGGGCGACCACTTTTGGATTGCTGTTTAGAGTAAACTGAATCAAATAGTTTTCTAACAAAACGCTATAAAATGCAGCTGTTTAACTTACAAACTCTGAGTAAAACCATCCTGAATTAAAATTTAAACAAAGAAAAACACAATTTTTCCATTTTATAAACAAGTTCGGCGGGTATTTCCGGGATAAATTCTACTCGTAATATGACTTCCAGTGCCGTTATATCTCTGTGTTTTTACGTAGTTTTGATCTTGTCTACTTAATAGATAAACGCACTTAATGCGTTGCACTGTGCTATTTATTCCACACCCAATTGGTCTAGTGCGGATCTATGCCCCACAAACGCATGATACAATAATCTGCGCAACCCGTTCCAATCACTCTTGTCGGATTTATGATTGATTGCAGCCATCCCATTGGTCCAGAAGAACATGTGACCACACAGAGTGAGTAACTTTGAGTCGTATTTTCAAAATGTCAGCGCCGTGTTTTTAGTGCCTAAACTAATTATATTGACAGGGTTTACTGTATTAAAGTATATTGACAGGATTACTTATTTTGTACTGAAATGCACTGAATTTGCTACAAATTCTAATAAAATTGAGGGGCAAAGAAAATGTGCATTATTTTGTTGCTTTTTATACATGCAATTTTCCTGTGTTTTCGTATTGCAATGCCTTTAATGAGATCACTTACTTCATTATAACCTAAGAAATAGAATCATATATAAATATATAAAATGTAATAAAATAGGCTTGCTTCATAACTTGTCATTTTAGGTTGTTTTTTCCATGCCGGTGGAGTATGAAATGTTAAGCCACTGAATTCTGCGGGATCATTAAATTGCTCTCTGCGGAATAGGGAATGTCCTCCGCAACAGATTTTTTTGTTTGTGGATTCTTGGTGGTACTACTATGGGTGAAGGCTGAACAACACTCTGCTGGTCCTGATGGGATGGATGCATATCTCCTCCTTCAGGGCAGTAGTCGAAAGAGTGTGCTGGGTGGTATTGAGCCCAGGGCTCCAAACCGGTTCAAGGAATGAAAGTGGAAACCGACAACAAACAGAATTTCATGGAATTTTACAAGGAGCGAAAACAGAAACGAAAAAATATTTCTTCAACTGTTCCGGAACAGAAACGAAACATTTTGAAATCCACAAAACCGGTTTTCGCTCTCTTTATATCTTAACATATCCCATGTCTGGGAGACTATTTTCGTCCACTTTCACTGTCAGTCATCAAGCCCCATGCATCTGGGGCTCCATCTAGTGAACAGACGAGGAAGCGAATGTAATGGCATTTTAAACCGGGAGTTTCATGTTAATACAGTTGCAATGACGTTTGATAGTCCACCAAATATATTTTGCATAAACTATATCTAAACTTTACACTGCACAAAATGAGGAACTTTAAGAACGAACACAATGTTTGTGTTCCGAACCGGTTCAGGACCGTTATTTTGGTGGCGGAACAGTTCTGAGAACAAAAACATTAGAGATAGGCCTGTCTGAACCGTTCGGAATGGAATGTTTTAAAAATAATGTTGTTTTCAAGCCCCAATGATATTTTGGATCTCTGTGTCTCTTCTCGGTCATCTTTTCAGTGTGTCTAATAATAATACTGGAATAATAATACATTGCATTTGAGGCGCCTTTCGAGAGCCTCAAGTTAATTTAAAGTGACTCAGGTGTTGGCTTGACGGAAAAGATGGGTTTTGAGGAGTGGTTTGAATGAGTCAATTGAGTCAGAGTTGCTAATGGTGGTAGGTTAGTGAGTTCCAGAGTTTGTGGGGCCGAGCAGCTGAAGGCGCGGGACCTAATAGTGGAGAGACGGGCTTGAGACATGATGATGCTGATGGAGGGGGCCGATCTGAGAGTCCAGGTGGGGGTAGAGATTTGGATGAGTTCTGTTAGCGAATAGGGAGTGAGGTTATGGATGGAGTTAAAGGTGAGTAGCAGTGTCTTGAAATAAATCGCGGCGCAACGTATCGTGGTTGGTCCGTGATCTGGGTCAAGATCCATGGTTCGGGACACACATGATCCGCGGACTGGTTTATGGAGTAAAAAAAAACTGCTGGCCGTCTCCGCTGCCGTTGTGTGCAAAAACATGTGCTTCCAGCAAAGAAGGCAGAGAGAAAGATGGAGAGAGAAATAGAGAGAGAAATAGAGAGAGAAACAGAAAGAGAGAGAGGCCGAGCGAGCATGTCGAGCGAGCAGTTGCTTTCGGTTTCATTCGTCGTGGTCCGCAGAACGATCCAAACTGTGAGTCTTTTGATGAGAGGAGAGATGTGGGGGATGATGATGGCTCTTGCAATGATGCGAGCAGCAGCGCTCTGGACTGGTTGGAGCTCATGGAGGAGGTTATGGGCGAGGCCGAGTAGAAGTATGGTTGTCCAGGCGTGATTTGATGTGTCTCTTCTCCTGTCTTCCCAGTCATCTTCTCGTCGATGACATCTCTCCAGCGCGAGGAGTTCTTCGACCTGGTGGCGGCGGCGCAGGCTCGTCGCCTGGACGACCAGCGGGCCAAACTGCAGGGTCCTCAGGCTCGGACGCTGGGCAAGGCCAAGGCTCGCTCGTTCAGAGGCAGCATCAAACAGCTGACCATCCTCAGACGCCCTCCGCCTCCCGACCCCCAGCCCAGCCAGGACTTCTACGACATGATTCGCAACACACAGGCACGCTGATCTCTTTACAACCGGTCTATGATAATTGGGCAGGCTCTCAGGTGCAGTTTGTTAGACCACTGCTTCCAGCCCCATACAGTCTTGTGCCTGTGGCTTAGCGTATGCATCAGCATGGACTATAATCTCATCACCATGGACTATAATCTCATCACCTAGAATTTTAGTCTGAGATCGTTTTCCCCTCATCGACATAACTATGCTGTAGGTCTGCTGGTCTGTCGACAATCATTCTGATTTCGAAGGAAAAAATTAACAGATTTGATTAATTGATCAATATTCAGTAAAAATGGCTGATCAATCAATGATCAAAATAATCATAAGTAGCATGCAGCCTTACAATCTTTACAGCGTCATGGAGTCCTTTCATCCTAGAATCAAGAATCTGAATTGTGACATCACAGTGTTCTTGTACAGGATGCTTCCCAGAGCATACAAGTTTGATCACACAAAGGGAAAGTCAGCCATCTTGGAAGATTTAATGCTTTATATGTGCTTTATCTTGAAACCAAACAACTATTTTGAAAACAAAGCACTAGAAATTTATGGCAAACTTGGCCATTTTGATCAGTTTGTGAACTTACCCGAGAGTATTACCACACAGATTCTGGGACAAATCCATCAATTGGTTCAAAAGTTATCTTTGGGGGTTTATCTAACGCAAAGGATCTGCCGCGGTGGTGGATGCCGCGCACGCAAAACCATTACATCCCCTACGCTCCGCATTTTGTGTACATGTACTTATAAATTAATATATGTTTCAACATTTTTTGTCGACATATAACAGTTGCAAACTCTCACCCCTGCAGGCTCAGGGTCGTCTGGAGGAGCAGCGGAGCCGAGCCCCGGGACCCATGGACGACGAAGACTTCTTCTCTCTGCTCCTCAAGGTTCAAGGAGGACGTATGGAGGAGCAGAGGCATGACTTCTCTCAGCTCCTTGTCCAGACCTGATGTTACTGCTCCACCTGCGCGACGCGCCAAACAAAGAACACTGCCATTTTCTCCTGCCCTTTGTTCACACACTTCCGGTGTCTGTATAGTTCCCTGTGTAAAGTCATCGTACTGGACCGAGGTAGCTGAATTTATCACCAAAATGCACCCTGTTTCAAAATCCACTTAGTACAACTCACTCTGTGACCAATTACCGATTGTCCACCCTGCTTTGCTCACCATTCTGCATAAATATTGATGAAATACAGACAAATATGACTTCAAGTCACTCTGGACCAATGGGATGGCTGCATTCACTTGTAAGTCCTACAAAGATAAGTAAATGGAACGGGTTGCACAGATCGTGACTTTGTGGGGCACAGATCCGCACTAGAACATTTGGGTGTGGAATAGCGCAGCGCAAAGTTACCAGTTAAATTACGCCGACGTCTGTGTGCTCCCACTGAATTTCAAACATAAGTCAGAACACATCCAAGTGACTGGCACCAGAAGTCCTCTTACAATTCAAAATTTTACTGAACTCATGTATAGTGACAGCCTATGGTCTCATTACACTAGGAGTGTGAAACTCACTTTAGCTCAGGGGCCGAATCGAGGAGGGTATGGACCACTAAGATCATGCCATAATAAGTTAGGACTAGTAGTTATACAACCTTTAATTTTAATTTGAGACCCTGGCCAACCCAACACCCCCTCCCCCCTCGCACCCTCCCATTGCACAGTAGGAGCTACTCAGTAGACTTGGACTTGAACTTGGGGAAGTTCTACACCAGTGAGCTGTTGTTGAGCTGTGTGTTTAACGATAGGCCCTGGCTATTCTGAAAGATCTGTTCAATGGTGAACAGAGTTCCCGTTGACTCGATCGGGTTATCCTCGGCGACGAGAAAGATATGACTTCCCTAAGCAAAAGCAAACCCAGAACATAGAGTGGTAGAACACAATCTTATGCAATGCGATCGCGAGTCAACACAATATTATTGGACGATGTGAAATGTCCACAATGTTTCCACAGACGATAATATTAGGTGATTAACCCTTTGAGTGCCAGCCATTTTCATACAAAGAATTCCGCTGATATTTTAAGGTCCACTAAATATTTGGTACAAAATGTAACACCTTCTATGGTCTATGAAAATGTGTGTTTAGTTTTTGTTTAAATTGAGTGGGGTTTTTTTACATTTTAGAAATGGCTTGACTTGGAATGGTCTGGCAAGATCAAACTGCTGACCTTGAAAGAGTGTAAGAAGGGAGTATATTTACAAAACTCTGTCCTTATGATTCAAATTTGCACAAATATTTGTGTCAAAATATAAATCCACAAAGTGATCCACTTTTAATATAAAATATATTAATGGCCTGATGGAAAAAGCTATTGCACAGTTTTCTTTTGAAGATGGCCAGTGTTGATGTCTTTGAGCGGGGGCAGTGTGGTCGCTATGATCCTCTCTTGAGGAAGTACAGTCTGTGTTCAGTGGTGAGCCTTCTTCAGTTGTACAGATGCGTGGGTTGTCCATTGTTGTTCCTGATCCTACAGTCCTACAATGATGGTGTCGTCGGCAAACTTGATGGTGGTGTTTGTGGGGTGGTAGGGGAGCAGTCATGGGTGAAAAGGGAATAGAGGATTCAGGGTGAGTGTGGAGGAGGTGCGGTCTCCCAACTTGATGCGCTGAAGTCTATTCCTGAGGAAGTCCCATATCCATGCGCACAGTGAAGTGCTTCGGCCCAGCTTGCCCAATTTCCTGACCAGTTTGTGGTGGATGACAATGTTAAAGGCTGAGCTGAAGTCCACAAACAGCATTCTCACATAGGTGTTGCTATGGTACAGGTGAGTGAGGGCTGTGTGGCGCGCCATCATGATTGCGTCCTCTGTCGATCTGTGGTTCGGTAGGCAACCTGATGTTGGTCAAATTCGGCAGGGATTGCAGACTTGCTGGAGGTGAGGACAAGTCTCTCAAAGTATTTAGCAATAATGGGGGTGAGGGCAACCGAGCGACAGTCATTCAGGCAGTTCACTGTGTTCTTCTTGGGTATGGTATTGGGTACAATGATGGCTGATTTGAGGCAGGTAGGAACTACAGACTTGCTGGAGCGAGAGGTTGAAGATGGATGTAAACACCCCTGCCAGTGGTACGGCATCCAGGCCAGCTGCCTTCCTCACGTCGACTCTGCGCAGTGTGGCCCTGAACTGATGTGGCTGAAATTGTAGCAGATTATCGTCCGATGGCCAGCAGACAACATCCTGTGAAGCAGTAACAGTGCCTTCTCTGCTGTGGCGGTCAAAGCAAGTGAAGAACTGGTTCAGTGTGTCTGGGATGGTGCTGTTTGGTAGTATTGTCCCTGTGGTGCTGTCACTGTAGCCAGTCAGGATCTTAATCCCCTGCCACAAACCTATGGAGTTGTTGTCGTGGAAATGTTCCTCAATGTGCTGCTGGTATTCATGCTTGGCCTTCTTGATGTCCCTCCGCAGGTTGGCCTGTGCTGCAGTATCTCAGTGGGCCCCCTGCTCTGCTCACAGCGTTCCGATTCTTGAGCATGGCCTTCACTTTGCCATTGAGCCACGGTTTCTGGTTGGGGAACACTTTCACAGCCTTAGTCTCGGTCAGTACAGAAGTGTAAGTAGTCCAGTATTGCAGATGTGTGGCCGTCCAGATTTGTCCCTTCTGCAAAAACTCCCCAGTCTGTGTTTTCAAAGCAGTCCTGCAGGGCTAAGTGGTTCCCTTAGTCCAAACTTTGACTATCTTTGTGGTTGTTTTTTGTCTACAGATCAGTGGTTAACACGCAGAGGTGAGAGAGAGGGACACGTGGTCGGATAGCACAGGTGTGGTAGGGGGCTGACCTTGTATGTATTGAAGATGTGACAGCAATGTGTTCATTTCTCTGGTGCGAAAATTTACATTTTGGGCAGGACGGATTTTAAATTAGAATGGTTGAAATCTCCTGCTGCAATAATAACACTGTCTGCCTGCACAGCTAAGCTGCCTGTTGATACCCCAGTAACGTCTCCATAGCTGCATCAGCATTAGCCTGAGGGGGGAGGTAGACAGTGAAAATAACTACTGATGTAAATTCTCTACAAAGCAGGAATGGTCTGCACTGCAACAGCATGAGTTGAGGAGCAGTGTGTGGCTCTAACAGTTACTTTAGTGCACCACCTACCATCAAAGTACACGCAGACTCCACCCCCTTTAAGCTTCCCAGGAGCGCGGTAATTCAGCTTGTGAGAGGCGATCCGCGTTCATATTTCGTCCATTTTGTTGTTCAACGGCCAGGCATTAGCGAGGAAGAGGCTGGGTAGTGCGGGTTTGTACGGGTTAGCCATTAGCCTTGCTGCTTAATGACACTGGGAGTCATATTCAGCCTAGAATTCTTACTGGAACTACCCACCGAACTCGTCTATGGTCTAGGTACTCTAGGAAAAGTTGTGGTTAGTTTTGGTTTAAATTTCTTTTACGCTTTAGAAATGTTGGTGTTCTAAGCAAGTATTTTTGTAAGACTATGCACTCAAGGGATTAAAAACCGATATTTTCGGTTCTTGAATATTGTGTATTCATAAGATACTACTGGACAGTGCTGTAATTCTTTTATTAATAAGAAATGTGAAATATGTGAACGATGTGTGTGAGAGGATATCATATAATAGCATTCACCTCCAGTAGTAACAGACTAAATGTAATTAAATCATGATGAGTAATAGTAGGCCCCAATGTTAAATATTTAATGCAGATTACTGTGACACTTTTAATCTGGGAGTACAAGATTGGATTTGTGGCGCCTGGCTGTGGCGCAGTCGGTTAGACCGCTACATCCAGCCCCGTACATTCTTGTGCCTGTGGCTTAGTCTCACAGCCCACGCAGCATGTCGTGCGATCAAGTCCTGTCTCCTGCATAAGTATGCTGCACGTATGCTTCCCCACTCTCTCACTTCCCCATTCGATGAAAAGTGGTGCTTGCTTCCAAAAAACAAAAAAAACAGAAGCATGGACTTTTTACAGGACGTGAGTGATCATGTGACCTGTGGTCGGACACGCAGGACAGAGAGATTGTTTTTCTATGGACACCATTTCATCAACTTCGATTCATTATGTTGTTGTCAAATTCACTGGGCGAGCAGCAAGGATGTTTTCACTAGAAGACCAATTTGCCGGAGTTTGTGTTCAAACCCACAGGTGTCATCCAGAAAAGTGACACGCTTCCCGAGGGCCCAAGAGAGCTCAAGCAACTAAAGCCCAATTCGCACTGGACTTATATTACCTATGGACCTGGTAATTCGGACTAATTGTGGAGGATGTCTGAGTTTCATTTGACGTGCGAATGTGTGATGTCTGTGATTTACAAAGTAATAATCCCACTGCGAGTTACCCACTGTGAATCGGCGAAACACCACAATGGTTTGAATTCAGAATTTGTTTAACTTTGTTAATACACGTACACATGTCTGTGTATGTGTGTATACGTGCACATATGTCATAATGCCTTTTAAATTGAGCAAAGACAGTAATCCTGTCAGAATGCACGACCAAATAACACAGATGTCAGGGGGTAATTGCGAATTACATGAAGTCCCCACGTAATTCAATGGCAGTGAATTGGGCTTAAGACCTTATATGAATCCGAAGGTTCAAAGACCAAGTTTCACAATCTGCATCCACCGAGGCTGTTGATACACCAGGGAGAATCTTAAAATATAGCAATATGACCTACCACGTCCAATAAGCTTCAGGCATGCATAGCGGGTCCAGTCGACAAATGGATTTCTGTCTGATGTATGTTTACATTGATGATTGTGTGCACACTTTCCATTCCCACGGGTTGTGACGCAGCAGTGATTCCACTCAGTGTGAGTAGCGGTGACTTCCAAAAGCTTGTGGCCCAGCAGCAAACATTATGACATCACAATGTCATAGTTGAATATTGAAATGAAATGAAATCATTGTTGAAAAGAATTAGAAGACGAGACACCACATACTCAGATTTTGAATTTTTTTTAAATTTATAGAGCCTGCATTGCAGCAATGAAAAAGATAATTTGAACTTGTTCATTTCAGTTAATTTGATTAAACCTATATTTAACAGGAGTCCATGCATAACTTCATGTAATCTTCATGTTAACCATTACTCTAGTTGTAAGGGATTACTTTTCAAAAGTAGCCTTTCCTGCCCTGCCCATCACATGTACTGTACTATCCCGTGCTGGCTCTTAACACATGTACGTTAAATTTTCAAAGAAAATAAAATGGTTTGCCCAAATCCATTTCCCAGAAAAATCTCTGCTACTCGTCACTTGATTTAGTACAATAGGGCTGTTGCACCAGCGGCCATATTGGTGCCAGCTGGCGGTTTGTTTATACACTCACTGTACTTTAATGTTTAGCTTTCTTAAATATTTCTCTCTGGCCTCCTTTCCTAGCGTTTCCTGGTATACCCACATCCTTTCTTAGATTTTAACATTTTTTGTTATTTATATTATTTCAACAGTTGTTCTCTCTCGAACCGTGTCTTTGTATGCGCAGCGAGAGTGTAAACAAACCGCACGCAGGCAAAATTATGGCCGCCCTCCACCCGTGACATCACATGCAACTGCCTGATTAGAGGTAGAATAAAGGCCCGTTCGTAGCTCACATAAACTACGGATACAGGTACGAATGGAGCGTTTCACACGTCCTCTCCGTTGATTAGGTACGTAAATTGACACGGATCTGGGGACCTTATGATTGTGAATGGATGAAACGGAGCTATACTTCAGGAAAATGGGGTAAAAGTGGGGCGCTACTAAGTATAAATAGCTGTTGTTGCACACGGTAATGTAAAACACGCTCGGAGGTATGAAGGTGGCAACGCGTGGAACGTACGGACGGATTATGTCCGTAAGTGGCCACAAGTCGGGTATGAATTGGCCTTAAGAGGTATTATGTCTTCTGGACGACCTGGAAGTGTCCGGAGACAAGGAAGTCTGGCCTTGGATAAGTAAGAAGTCATCAGAAAACAATATTAAGGGTAGGAAAGCCATGTCCTAGGTCGACCTGCAATAATCTTCATAATATAGTGGCCTTCATTACAACTTAATGAATGAAACAAAAACCAAACGCAATTGTTGGCTTGATTGGATTACAGCTGTATTTAAAATAATAATCTAAATAGTAATGGAATGGAAGCAATTACTTTTTAAAATTTGGTAGTGGTATTATGTTACTTATTACAATTTTCAGTGAGCATGATGCAACTGTAAGGGATTACTTTGATAAAGGAATATAAAACAATAAAAGGATAAAGCATTGTATGCATACACACAGCACCCCCCTGCTATTTCCCAAAATAAAAGGGCTACAATTCAGAAATTGGAATTTGTGCGCTCCTGCGGGGCAAGGGGGCAGTTTTGAACCCTTTATTCGAGATGCAAAAGACTGGAATAGTGTTCAGTAAACAAGTTGAACCCTTTAGAGGTTCCATATGTACAAGTATGATCTAGACGTCGTCCATGGGCTCCTTGTCAGAAACAGTACTCATCTCATGGTATGAATCCACCCGGCGGAACCAGGGATGGGTAGAGACTCCAGGGGATCGCGCTGCAATCAGAATGGAGCCGGATGAGCACAACGCCAGGAGCAGAACAAATATCCATTGAGGTCTCGTCAACGTATTGAATTGTAGCAATACACGTTAAACAGCAGAACAGATATCTAGCGAGAATTGGTCTATATATGGAGCTGAGACGTGACGTGCCCAGTCAGGTGAACTGAACTGATCTGAGTCTTTGGGGCCGTGCCTCTCCGGGGTCGGATGCAGCCTTAAGTAGGCATGGAATGCTGATTGGAAATGCAGGGCAGCTGGCGGCGCTGGAGACTCCGCGGACGATCCGCTTGCCTGGGATGGAGATGGGCGGTCCGCGGTCAATGTGCGCCGTCCGTCCAGCCGGCCCCGCTGACTTGTAACATTTTCCTGGTAAGGGGTGCCGATGCATCAGAAAGGGAAGACCATTTATTTCTTCTTAATTCATTAATTTAAGATTTGTGATTCGTTGCCTGCACAAACTATTCAAATAAACGGAATCTCTTTGCAAAGTGAATCAGTTCATCTCGTACACCAAAATGAGCAAATTATTTGCAAACAACACAAAACACTAACTAATACAGTAGGCTATTACACGGACAGAAATAAATGATACATTCATTGTTTGATAAAATATTCTAAAATAACAGCCTTCAACATACTTCTTCCATAACTCTACATACCTGACACACCACCATACTGAAGTGTGTGTGTGTGTGCGTGTGTATAATCAATAGTTTAATACAGGCATGGGCAACTGGCGGCCCCCGGGGCCGCACACGGCTTGCAGCCCCAATTTGTTTGCGCCCCACCAAGAGACTCAAAATAATTTCATTATTTCAAAAAAAGAAAAGAAAAAAAATGTAATTATACTTTTGACCAATAGAGTATTGAGAAACGACCGCTAGTTGCGGCGACAGTGCTGCATGCTCCATGTATGCATGGAGCGTCAGCCTAATATATATATATATATTGTGTTGAATGCATTCTGGGCCGCCAGCGTTGGCGGTCCTCCACCGGCCTACACGCCTCCTTAAAATAGAGTCCGAACGAACCTTGGAAATGGCTGAGTTCAGCTATTGCCGATGTAAGTTCCTCTATTCCCAGCTCCTCCACGAGGGGACAGTCTTTCGTTACATTGGTGTCAGAAGTGGGATCGGACCGCAGGCGGGGTGCCTGCGGGGCCGCCTCTTCACGAGGGCGTCGTGGAGTTGGAGCGGCCACCGTGGGGCGGTGGCTATGTCGGGGGGAGGCAGTGTAGTGAATGCATTCTGGGCCGCCAGCGTTGGCGGTCCTCCACCGGCCTACACGCCTCCTTAAAATAGAGTCCGAACGAACCTTGGAAATGGCTGAGTTCAGCTATTGCCGATGTAAGTTCCTCTATTCCCAGCTCCTCCACGAGGGGACAGCCTTTCGTTACAATATTGTCGTGTGGTTACTTTCCGGACATGCACGTGGAGGCGTCGAATGATGGCATGACAAGGATTGAGATGTAGCTGGAGCCAGGGTTGACTCTCCTATAACACAGCCGGTACTGGCAAGCCGTGGAACTAAGAAAGGGGTACGTTCTGAGCACGCTCACAGTATTAACTCGTAGAATCGCTAGTGGGGTTGTGTCCGGGGGGTCCTGAGTACCGCAGAGGATCTGCTCAACTCTACGCTTTACTTGTATACGGAGGCAAGGCTCGATGTGTACTTGGTCTGGACCGGAACATACAACTAACAACTTGGCGGGCAGACATCCGTTCACGCAGACTCGCGTTCACACACCACGCACGGCCCAGCATAACATAACAAAACAAGCGCCCCTTCGCTTTGCCGACCCTGCCCTCCCCCCACATCACCCACACCGGCCACACGCTGTGGAGAAGGGATTTAGCACAGTAGCATGAGAAGTGCAGCACGTTTTACTACTTAATTACAAAACTTGCATCAGCCGTTCTGCAGCAAATGAACATACATCCAGAGATGTGGAAATATGCAGCTAAGCCAACAATTTAAGTTATTGAATGAATGAATCAATACATTTATCGTTCTTTGCCATTCTTATGCCCTATTAGCATGTTCTATCAAAATTTTCATCTTCCATTTTACAAAGATGAATAAAAATCCATGAAAATATGATTGTGTAAAGCATTTATTTGGCAGTGAAGTGAACTAATAATTCAGTTTCATTTAATATTTTTTATTTCAGTTAATTATATGTTAGTCTCATAACAAAATAACTGGCAAGCTAGCATCTATACCAAAGTTAATGAGCAATTTATGGATATGTAAAACATTGAGAAAATATTAAGGAAAGGAATATTAGATTAATAATAATTAATAATATTATAATATTCTGGTTGAGAATCATTTGTAGCAGCTTTCGTATCCAATTATTTGAAGTGCGTGGCCATGTGGCCCTCCTGTGATGGTGATGAAAAAATGTGACCCTCCTTATCATAGAAGTTGCCGAATCCCTGCTCTACGTGATGCATGATGTCCGTGTCTTTCTTTCAGGCAAATGCTAAACAGGGGGTCTAAACGAAACAACACTGCTTCCAGGCCTGCTTCGACCTCTAACCAAAACACACATTTTTGCTCTAGGATTTAATGATTTTTTTTTTTTAGTTATTCAAGACCAAAAGTAGTCCAATCTGCGAAATTAATTTTTGGATTACTTAAAAAACAACAACAAACAATTCCAACAAATAACTTAATGTGTTCCAAATGTTTTTAATGGAAGGAGTGAAATCATTTCTAAAATCACTTGCCATAAACGGCAGCTGTTAAAAATTGCTGATCCAGCCCGAAGCCTCTGAATTATTGAATTAAGGTTAGTAGTATAAGTTACCCACTACTAATAGTAATATAAGTAATCCAAAAGGAATCCGATGCACAGTTGAAAGCTGTCTCCACTCACATTTCCTTATCAACCCTAGCAACGGAATGGAGAAGAAAACAAAATGAATAAAAAAACTAATACAAATAAATGAAATAAATAATAAATAATAATAATGAACACAATAAAAAAACACACATTCAAAATAATATCCCTTTATTTGCGTTCTTGAAGTAATAAGTGAATATTGTGCTGTACTTTATAAATATATAGACTTCTTCCCACACAGTGGATGTAGGTTTAAAGATATAATATGTAACCTCTGGTATACTGGTATATTCTAGAAGAACTGTGATTGGTTGGACGTGATGAAGATTGATGATGATGCTAATGTTTCACCCAAATGATATAAATATTTATGTATTTAAAAAATATAAATAAAAAGTTTCAAAATTGATTAATGATGTGTTTGAGGATGAAATGTTGACATTTGAAGTAATCTCTTGA
>OMKY01061635.1:3565-41473 GCA_900302395.1 Bregmaceros cantori | reverse complement strand
ACCTAACTACCCCCCCAACCTTGATTTCGCAGTTAAGGACAGTAATTTGGGGTTGTTTACAGAACTCCTTTAACGGAGGACTGGAAAGAAGAGAGAAGAAAGAAGAAAAAGGAGATCAAGACTTTCAGTCAGTCTTGATCTCCGCCTAGTTGAAAATCGTTAATGTTGATTTGTTTTGACAGAACTCCTTTAACGGAGGACTGGAGAGAAGAGGAGAATTGAAATTTTCACTCAATCTCAATCGCGGCCTAGTTGAAGAAATAACTACTGCTTTGGAATTTTTTGTTGATGTTAGTTCGTTTTGGTTGTTTAGCAGACCAAATGAATCGTCCATACATCACAGGCAACTAGAACAATCATGTGGTCTGGATTAAGCAGGCTCGAAAAAAAGGATCGAAAAGTGGTGTCAATCAAATATGGGTGTCGTGATTTGGCATTTGATCGTCAATCACGATTTTTGGCTATTTGACATTGCACATATTTTTGAGAAATCGTGTCATCGTCAAAATCTTGAAACCGGCTCCGCTGTTGCCAGTGGGCAGCATTCTCTGCTGAGCGATTAGTGTCGTCAATCGCGATTCTTGAGGCCATGATGGGAAATTTTTAAATCGCCACACCCCCATAATCAAATTAATTCATCAAATCACAGCGCAGTAGGCGTGACAAGTGGCATGGGGGCCTATGCCGTGATTCGAACAAGGCCCGCCTTACGGGGAGCTGATTGGATTGCCCAGATATGGACAACAATCTGATTTGTCTTCTTGGTTGGACACCGCACCCTCCCGTCGCGAGCGATGCATGGACGATTCTTTGGCTATGGCTTGCCAAGCTAGTGCAATCCTAGAGTGACGCCGTCAACGTCTTTTGAGGGGTGTTTTTGAAGTTGGTCAAAATTGAGGCACGCGTATGCCTCAATGGCGCGGTGAGTCCGTGGTTCGAATCTTGCCACCGGCGTATTTCCCGAATGTCTGCACCCTTTCTTCACCTGTTTGCGCTAACCCTAATAAATAAAGCTTGGGAAAAATAGCCTGAATGGGCTGGAAAAAAACATTTAAAATAAATAAAAGCGTTAATGTTAAATTTAACTTGATCATGACAGATTCACAGCAATGGTTGTTTGTGTTGATGTCTAAATAATATCTTAGAATTCACTTTTAGACAACTCCTAGTGTGTTCTCTCGGAACATCCCATGAAAGGTGTTGATGCCAAGTGTGTCATGGACGAAGCATTGTATCTATTTATATACCACGTAGTTACACACCGTGCCTGTTTAAATAAACTCCAGGACATGTCCTCGGACCACGGCCCTGCCAAGTCTTCAGTCCTGCAGTATGAAATTCACAGATGGCCATACGGCACCGGTATGGAAAAATGCTTCATATTGGCCGATATCTATCGGTGACCAGTATATCGGTCTGACTCTAATCTGTAGCCCTAAAGGCACAGACAACAGACATTGGCCGTGTCCGAACTGGCTCCGTAACCCCTAGCCCCTAGATAGGGCACTGACTATATAGTCCACTCAATCTCAGCGACGAGATTTCGGACACTAGAATCGGCACTGTTAACTTACGTCACCGGTGTAGCATAGTGACGTCATTGCCTGTCTGCATTGGCCGTAGCATTCGCCGCCGTCGGTTGCTGCTGCGTCCTGTCGCCGTCCTCCATTGTTTTTGTTTTGGAGCGCGCGCGTCGTCTTCTATGTTTTAATTAGTGTAATGCGTCTCGCAATGCATTATGGGTTATATTGCTCCGTCTAGGGTACATCCAATGCTCACTACATTTCGCGGTGCATTGTGGTATACTTTCAGTGCCCTATATGGGGCACATGGAAAATTCGGACACCCCTACAAAAAGGCGTGCGCCCCATATAGTGCCCTATATGGGGTTTAGGGGGCGATTTCGGACACAGCCGTTGTTGGACAACCACTTCTGAAGCCATACAATGCTGCGTATGACAACCGCATGCTGAGGCTGGTAACGAAATATACTCTCAAATACCAGTCAGAATCAGAATGAAGTTTGTTGCTATTGTCAATGATACAACATCACCGACTAGGACTTTTTCTTCTTCTCCTAAACCACTCTTTTAGGGCATGCTCATGATTAAACAACCTGCCCATGGAAATCAAATGTCATATTTGAAAAAATTAATAATCAAGTAAAATACTGTAAAATTAGATTTTGAGTCGATCTTCTTCATTAAATAATTAGAATTTCGAATTTTTTTTGTTCTATATATATATTTTAACATATCCTATGTCTGGGAGACTGTTTCCGGTTGTGCATCCATCCAACTTTCAGAGTCAGTCATCAAGTCCCATGCATCTAGGGCTCCATCTTGTGGAAAGACGAGGAAGCGACTGTATTGGCGTTTTAAACCTGTTTTCACATTAATACAGTTGCACTGAAGTTTGAAAGAGCGGTTGAAAGTCCACCAAATATATTTTCTATAAACTATATCTAAACTTAACATTGCACACTATAAGGAACTAACTAACTAAACAAAATTTTTTGTGGTTCAGGACCGATATTTTACAAGAACGAAAACATTAAATATAGGCCTGCCTGAACCGTTTGGAACGGAACATTTGAAAAATAATTTTGTTTTTAAGCCCTGCTTGGAAGTGAAAGTTGTAGCGGTTCGCATTTCTAGGGGAAATTCTATGCCCACTTGACACTCTGACACGCTGTGTCATCCAGTTCCATAACTGCATGCATGCATTTTCTAACTGCATTGTGATGTCAGAGACACACCCACAGCACTGTCTGCCAAGACACGGGGTATTCCATTGTCCATTCTCATTCTGATTTGACTCTTGCAGAATAAAGAGCTTTTATGATAGAGGTTGTGTCCTTCCTTTACACACATAACCCTACATTGGTGTCCCTCCGACTGCTCTTGGAAGTTTCCCAGAGCGAGAACACGCGCCCCCGGGTGCCAGCTACCGGCGTCTGACGCCACGGGGAGTACGCTCGCCACAGCCGGACACTCGGATCTCTAAGTTGGCGACCAGCTACCTCCAGCTGCCTCCCACCGGCACCGCAACGGTGCCTCTGCGGTCTACACATGGCCCATCGGACGACTCTTCAGCCGTCTCAACTCACACTGCATTTTGCCGCCTGGGAGGCATACACACACTTTGAGCCTGCAGCTTCTCTGTAAACGTGTGTCCCTTCATCTTGTTGGTGAATGGAAACTGTGTGTGTGTGCTATAGAACAGATCTCCAGCTACGCTCCTGACGGCTGTCCTCAGATGATGGTGCTGGCTGTAGCCGGTCCGCTCGCTGCTGCCACCGCCTCCTCCATCACCAACCCCATGGATGTGGTCCGCGCCCGGGTGCAGGTCAGTGGTTACAACTCTGCTGCATCGCTTCTAAATTGGGTCTTTTAGAACGGTCCCACAATCAAACAGTTGACAGTTTTTAAAATGTATATTGGGTTGCTAATGATAATATTTTGATATTCTTATTATTTCCAATTTTTACTATCTGTTCATTTTTTTCCCTTTTGAAATTGGAATGATTATTAACCCGAAACAGTATTTAGTAATTAACATGTTTTTTGAATAGTGCCGCTGAGTGCTTCTGACTGTCGGTGGATGCAGCGCCTCGGGCTATATGAGCGGAGCTTATAGCTGTGGCTTTTACTGCCAACTAGCCGCCACCATCAGCATTGCAACCGCATTAACTCAAGATTTTGTCTGAAATCAGCACCTTTTTTTTGTCCTACCCACCCATGTTCTGGAGGCTGTAACTGAAGAATGGAAACAGCTTTCTGATAAAGGAAAGTCTGGTTTCCTTTGCTCTGTGTTTTGTTGACTAGGACACAGAACTAAATTTTCTATGGGTCTTGAAAAAACATGCGTTGGAAAAAACCCTGAATTTGAAAAAGGCTGGCACTGAATTAGTTAATATTGCAAACGTGGATGTCTTACTATATCTCCACAGAAGCTCTGTCACTGTGACTAAAATGAGAAAATGCCACAAAAAAATAACTTGGAAACAAAAAAACTAAAACTATTTTATTTTCTTGCAAAATGGTACAGCCCCAAAGGTTGCATGTGTTTTTCCAGTGTCTGGCGGTGTTTCATGTTATTTATTGTATTGTGGAAGAATGCACAGCCAAGGGACTGTGCTGGCTTCCTTCCCTTATTCTGGGAAGGACGATTTCTTGCTGACTCTAGTGTGGGAGGGTGAGAACCTTTTACTGTTTCAACAACAAACAGCTGTGAAAAGGGGTGGATTTATTAAAGATAATAGTAAGACTGAATGATAAATCAGTGGGAACACCACAAAAAAAAAAAAAATTGATTGTAAAATAATTTGAAATATCTATTTGCGTTGGGGCGCGTTGGAGGAGTGGGTTTAAAGTGCGCCCCCCCAGAACATAGATCGAGCAGTGCCGCAGGTTCTCATTCCCTCTCCGGCTTTTACGCAATGTCTCTCTTCATCCCAGTTTCTGATTTAACGCCATCACTGTCTGAAATATCTATTTGCGGTGGGGCGCGTTGGAGGAGTGGGTTTAAAGTGCGCCCCCCCAGAACATAGATCGAGCAGTGCCGCAGGTTCTCATTCCCTCTCCGGCTTTTACGCAATGTCTCTCTTCATCCCAGTTTCTGATTTAACGCCATCACTGTCTGAAATATCTATTTGCGGTGGGGCGCGTTGGAGGAGTGGGTTTAAAGTGCGCCCCCCCAGAACATAGATCGAGCAGTGCCGCAGCTTCTCATTCCCTCTCCGGCTTTTACGCAATGTCTCTCTTCATCCCAGTTTCTGATTTAACGCCATCACTGTCTCTCAATAAAAAGAATGAAAAGCGGCTAAAGAAATATCTGTAGCCACCCACAGGTGTTGACCTGAGGGAACCTTGACCAGGTCTCTGGTGTGTGCAGGTGGGGGGCAACCCCTCGGTGATCCACACTTTCAAACAGCTCCTGGCAGAGGAGGGGCCCTGGGGCATGTCCAAAGGTCTGTCGGCCCGCGTCCTCTCCGCCATGCCCAACTCCATCCTCATAGTGGTCGGCTACGAGACGCTCAAGAGACTCAGTCTGAGAGACGACCTGGCTCACCTCAGACAGTGGTGACCCCCACTCCGACGAACTCCTTGTCGAAGTCAAAGAATAAGAACTTGACGTAGAATGAACTAAGCATGGATGCAGCGATTTGAAAAATAGATCAGATCTTGGCTAACAAGCTTACTGCATTGCGTAGTCTTATCGAGATTGGGCCGCGGATGTCGTTTTTTTTTTTTTTTTAAGTGATCTTCTACCCTGGCAAGCCAAACCAAACCAATCGTAGACACATCGCCAAAAGGTGCGTTTAGGTCTGGGGTCCAAGTCCAACGAATCAATAAATCTGATCCTCGGCTCTGGTTCTGCCAACTAATTGGAGCCGTGTTGTGGGCTTCCTACTCCGTCAGTTGTCACACCTACTGTGATTGGATAATTTGATTATTTTTAAATAATTTTTATGCTCCCCATCACACCACTTTTCGATCCCATCGACTCCAGATCCAAACGCATATTCAAACAAATTGGCACATTTTGATTGTCAAACTGAATGTTGATGTTTGAACATCCAGCAGCGCAAGACGGGGATTTAAATTTGTTCACTCGCTCCCCATCATCACCTACCACACCCCGACACATCTTCGCCACTCTCCGACACACTGATGCAGTTAGCCCATCGCCATTTTATGTCAATGGAGATGAATGAAGAACAATTGGTTAATGTGTATATCAAGAAAAATACAATGCTGCAGATACGTAATATTCTAATTTCTAACGTTAAAACAACACTGATTTTTGTGGGGAACGTCACGCGTCTAATCTATGAAAAAGCCAAACATTTTATTTTTTACAAAAACGTATCTAAACAAATAAAAGACAAAAACGGACGACACAAAACACAATCATGGCACCAACAAACCAAACGACGACGATACAACCGAGCGAAACCACACTAAACAACCCCTCTCTCTGGACATTTCAGTGTAAATGTTAGTTCTAAATGTGTTTCTTTTTTTCATGTTCCTCAGCTGCTGAGACCCAACAAGAAAATGTTTTGCTCCCCGAGTCCCATAACTCTGGCCATTGACTGCTCCAGATAAATAATGTCCAAGATGTCTACACCTTGGAGCAATCAACTTTTTAGCTGCCGAGAGGCCCACAAAAATTATTCTAGTTTTATATGATGATGTAGTTTGTTGTAATTCCATAGTTATCCCCTTGTGGTCAGTGCCTTTTTAACTTGTGTCTTCACT
Source organism: Bregmaceros cantori (assembly GCA_900302395.1). Classification (NCBI taxonomy): domain Eukaryota; kingdom Metazoa; phylum Chordata; class Actinopteri; order Gadiformes; family Bregmacerotidae; genus Bregmaceros; species Bregmaceros cantori. Next base: position 35,207 of record OMKY01061635.1, on the reverse strand, counting down.
CTTTGCGTCATTCTCCGTCAGGTTTTGGTGCTTTAACATTTTTGAGAAATTGGTGACGTCGACAACGAATCCCCCCACCCCCCCCACCCCGCAGTGAAAGCTGAAAGATTTTCCGCACCGAACCACTCCTAAGCACCGCGGGGCTCTAGCGAGGGACCCGACTCTACCCCCTCCTCACCGCTCTGGTCCTCCCACTCCTTGAACAGTTAATTTCACGTGTTGACGTTGTCCAAACGTTGAGAGGTATAACAAAAGAAGAAACTAAAAAAGAGACTACGGTAGTTTTCGGGAGGTTTAAACGTGAGAGAAGACTCTCCGACCTTCCGATTTTGTTATTTTGTTTTTGTTTGTGCTTCTATTGCGTGTGACTCACTGCCGCTTTGTCGTAGATTCAGGCTAGGCTTAAACTGCCATGGTGGAGGAAGCCATTTTATACATGGTCTTAAAGGAAAGTCCTGTGCTGTGTTCCATTTCCCGTACGTCGTGAAGTGCACTCCACTTTGTGCTGCGTTGTGCACTACACACTCCCATGAAAAGTGCACAATTTTCCAGCATAGAAGTGCTGTTCCAAATGGAATATTCTGTGGCGCACTAATTGTCGGAGATGCCGGTGGCGCGACGGAACGTCATCCCACACCAATCCCTCACCTGTTACACAAAGACACTTTTTTTGCCAAATCGTGCAGCACACAACATGGAATTTGACTTCGGTCATCTGTTCAACCCCTGGTACAGTAAGTAACCTCCCTAGCCAATAGGGCTGTTATGGCTTGGCGGCGGCCGACATTTTGGTGGTATCGCATAGGGAGAAGTGGTATTCCTTTCGACGTCATGTCCATTATATGGGGCAAATACAATGGATGTAGTTAGTATGCCAACTGCTGGCGATTGATAGCACATTACCATGGACAAATCAATAATGGACAATGTTATGCTAACACCGCTCTCTGCCTGTTCGTCTGACCGCGATGATACCACCATAATGTCTGCTGCGGCCAAGCGGTGATGTCGCCACGCAACAGTCCTATTGCGATTCTTATCGCTTTACTGTGATCGTACACTTTGAAATGAATGAGTTAAGAATGAAAGCGGTGAACTGCAACCACCGCCGCGTCTTCGGTGGGCATTGGCTGTGTCCGAAATCTACTCCCTACCCCCCCATATACTGCACTCACTTATAGTGCACTTATAGTACTGCCAAGATTTCGGACACTAGAGTTGGCGCCGTCAAAACTATTATAAAATATAATTATAAAAAATATAATTATAAAATTCAACAATCATCGCAAAAACTCAGAAGTACATTTATAACTATTTGGCGCAGTCGGTCGCTATTTACTCCCGCCGCGGCATTTTTAAAAAAAGTTTAGGTCAATTTTAAAACGCCTCGCAATGCATTATTGGTTATATTGCTCCGTCCGATGCTCACTACATTTCGCAGTGCATTGTGGGATACTTTCAGTGCACTATCTAGGGTACATGGAGAATTCGGGCACCCCATATAGTGCACTATATGGGGGTTAGGGGGCGATTTCGGACACAGCCATTGTTTGTTTTGAAACCCCGCCTCTCCCGCGTCGTCGTAAAGTTGGAGCACACCGTCCGCGCTCCATTTTGCCACTTTTGACTTGGGACAGCACTATGCACTCGAACGGAGTGCCGAGGTGCGTGAATTGGAACAGACCCAGTTTCTAGGTATTCCATCATTTTACCTGGGATTTAATTAAGCTGTTTACTCACCTTGAAGTTTGCCAACGTCGTCACACGGGAGCATTTCATGTAATTTAATCAAGCATTTAATCCAATAATTTGGTCACTTTTCAGGGTGAGTAAACGGTATATTTAAATATGGTTGAATGTTGAACAAAATGGGAGATGCCCTTTAAATAAATACTAAGGCTGTGTATTTATGTGTATACACACCGTCTGTGTATATATGTATACACATGTACATTAATATCAGGTGAATTTCAATATGATTTAAGTAGAACTGCGTGGGAGATTTTTTTTATATATATATACACTTTGAGCAATTCAAGGCGAATCAGCAGGCATAAAATGTCATTTTCACATTAGATGTGAGTAATCTTTGGCTATTTGTATAAAATGAGTTCTGATATTTTCCTCTGTCGCTGGAAAAACTAGAGCGCTGTTTTTGTGTTGTTTAAACTCTGATAGTTTGTGTATATATAAATGTGTGTGCGTGTGTGTAACTGTGCGTGTGGTACATTCCAGCAGACACCGGAGAATGCCCTACTGGCAGAGGAGTTGATTTTTTTAGTGAAGTTTTTCCTGCCTTTGCCTCACGCGTTCCAATGCTATTTTTTTTGTTTTGTTTTTGTCTTTTTCGTTGTTAGCACTTGAACAGCAAGGTGTCACCATGGAAGTATTTTTGACTGGGCTATCGGTAATTCCTATGGAATCGACTGATGGCACGTTGAAGCAATTTCTTTAACTCATCCAAGGCCATCTTGCTCCCCCGTTTTCGCCAATCATAAAAGAACTCAGAGAATTTTGGACCAAAGTTCAATTTGCTACTCACTCGGTTCAATATTAACTTTTGGGCTAGGCCGTGATTGCAGGAGCTAGTATACAATCTGCAAACTTGGTGAACCGTCAAGTTCAAGACGCGATGAATGCTGTGCCATCATTTGGGACTCTTCTCTCACTTTGACTGAGATAATTATCAATATCGCATCGTCATTTCTTCTTCAGCAACATGGGAGACGGACAAAGTTTGTTGTCCTTGCTAGTGTTTCTACAGAAAGAACTAGGAGCAGATATGTGCTGAAATGCTTCGGACGAATGGATGGATTTCTCCCAGATTCGGTGTGTTAATTCTCTAGGGTAGGTTCATGAACTGATGAGATTTGGCTGATTGCAAGATGGCCGCATTTCTGTTCAGTCCAGTCTGGGCTGTACTGCACAAGGCCCCTGAGACGTTGCAATTCCTACAGAAAGCATGGCTCTACGATATTTCTGGGATGTATTGACTCATGTTTTGTGAATATACTTTCAGCAGTCAGCGCTGACTGCATGGTTATCACTACCTGCAATTCTGCAAACATGAATTAATTTAAAAACTCTTTCGAAACTCCTTAGAAATGTGTTGCAGCCTCAAATGTCATAATTCGATAGCATCCCTTTGAATTAAACGAAAATGACATTTAAAAGAAATGAAAATGTCGTAAGCTAGCAGTTCCATGGTATATGTTTGAAATTGTGCAAGGAGTCGTGGTAGCCTCGTCCTGTCTCCAGCAGGAGTTGTAGAGTTCTCCATGGCTTGTAGGACAACGCCTTCCCCACTTAGGCCTTACGTTTGTACCGCGCAGCGCACACACACACCCCCCGGACAAGACCACTTTCTCAGCTGGTCACTTGTGACTCACAGGCACTTTTTTGTCATTTTGGTCAGGGGAGAAGCGATGCTGTGACCTCAACATTTTAACATAAAAAAAAAATACATTTTTCGTAAAATAATTTGATGGTGGCGTTGATGTTGCATATAACGCATTGTCATGAACGAATGCAGAAAGTGTTTTGAAAGCAGTTCATCCCAATAAGCAAAAGTGCGTCGCTTGCATACAACGCAAACAAGTCTGCAATGAACCACCCCCCCAGTTATTCAACCGGGGTTCTCCCCCCCAAAAAAAACAGGCACCATTTTAAAGCTGTCATTCCAAAAAGTGCTAAACCAAATATTTGATTTTATTACGTCAAGTGAAATTCTCTGCTTTTGCCTGTGACTGAAAATATCTTGTTTGAACATCAACAAAAAAAATGTGTATGTAAAATGTGGCCCCAGATCATGACAAATGGGTCAGTATTTATACTGTATGTATATTGTGACCAGCAGCATAGAAGTACTATTGTAGCAAATGGTAAAGGTCCACCTTTTATCACCACAAAGCGATTTATTTCCACACTCCACGGAGGTGCACAGAGGTCGATGCTCACTGTCTCAGAATGTGAATTGGCTGAATTTCTAACTACGGGTAGACGGGTTCTGGGGTTTTGTCAAGAAACGTGTTTTGTGCTGTAGAGTCCTCTGATCAGTGCTGTACAGTTAACTTGAAAGATGTAATAAAGGTTGCCTTGCCAACTGTTCCACGGCTGGAGAATTCTGTTCACTCGGACCACAAAACAGGCTTGAATCTGAATTAAGTTTGTCTTTGTCAATGATACAACAACAACAACAAAATAGGACTAATTCTCTTTTCAAAATGAAGATGGAGAGAGAGAGAGCGCCTGAGAGAGAGACCGAGAGAGGGAGAGGACGCCCGACAGAGCGAGAGAGAGCAAAAAAGAGCGTGAGAGCGCCTGAGGGCTAGAGAGAGAGAGAGAGAGATGATGTCAGCATATGTGCCAACAGTTCCCAACGGGTGTCACTAAAGTTAATGTAACAAGTACTTTTTACTGACATCTCAGTAAAAAAGTATTTTTTTCACCTCAAATGTACTCAAGTAAAAGTTTGTCTTTGTCAATGATACAACAACAGACTAGGATTTTTTGGACGAATACACAGTGCAACAAACATGTAACAAGGGAACTAGGTTCTATGGTCCTTTCTGTGTGGAGTTAACATGTTCTCCCTGTGTCTGCGTGGGTTTCCTCTGGGCACTCTGGTTTCCCCCACCACCAAAAACATGTTCTAGTTAACCTGCTCCAGTCAGTGCCCCTGGCCAAGGTACTGGCTCAGAATCTGGAGTTGGCCCCTGGGTGCTGCACCACGGCTGCCCACCGCTCCTCAGGGATGGGTTAAATGCGGAGGAAGAATTTCACTGTATATGTATTGTAATGAGATGCACCAGCGCGGTGCATGCTGGTCTGACACCGTTGGTGTCTCAGCCTGCACCGGCGCGGCCCTTAAATAGAGTCCGAACGAACCTCGGCAATGGCTGAGTTCAGCTATTGCCGATGTAAGTTCCTCTATTGCCAGCTCCTCCACAAGGGGACAGCCTTTCGTTACTGGTTTGTGCAACTTGATTGATCCGGAGCTGCCTGGCGTTCAGTAGCCGTACGGCAGAAGGGTTAGAAGTTGTTCTTGTGGCGCAAGGTTCTGACCCTAATGGAACCGAAAATGACCAGGGTGGAAGGAGTCGGAAGTAATCCGACGCGCTTGTTTCGAAGTTCTGGAGGAGTACAGTGTTGATGTATGGTAGACAGCAGCCCATGAAACGGTCATGTTCAAATTATGAAGCCAGGGGATGTCGTTGGCGGAGTGCTAGCATGCTAGCGAGTACCTACGTTATTAGCTCGAAACCACTTTTGTTTTTCTCCCAGCATTGACAAGACTGCCTGGTTTTTCTGTAGCATTTGAGCTACTTGAGCTGATGTTTCTCCCCCAAGTGAAGGTCAACACCTTGGCTCTGTATTCACAATAGTGGTTTGGTACGCTTGCTTGACTAGGAATCAAGAGCCTTTAACATACATATACCTGTACATGCTCAAGTTGCTTTGTTTCAGGTGTGGACCTAGGCATTTTGGGGCCCTGGGCAAAATGCAGACATGGGGCCACCATTGTGCAAACACACGCACATAAACACAATAATCACCCAATAGCCTTGTTTGAAATATAGATTAGAGATGCACAATAAACCACTAATAATGGTCTTAACACTCCACAGTAAAATCAGTCTCAGGGTACTCCGTTTACCAGAATGACAAGTTTATTATTCAGGTCAAACCAGCGAGAGAGAGAGATTGTTAATTTTATTTTTTGTGTATTTACTGTGAATGACATGGTCAGATTTGGATGCCCCCATAGACGAGTTTGGTGGGTACTTGTAATTGGGTAATTGTACTAATACCATTTCTAATAATTTTAGGACTTCTGGTGCCGGGTTACTTTGCTGTGTACTGAATTATTATTGAACTTGTCTGTTCAGTGGGAGCACACGCCTACTGCAGTAACTTCCACACCCAAATGTTCCTAGTGAGGATCTGTGCACAACCCGGTCCATTTACTCATCTGCATCAGACTTACGAGTGAATGCAGCCATCCCATTGGTCCAGAAAAAACATGTGACCACATCGGTGAGCGACTTGAAGTTGTATTTGTCTGTATTCCATCAATATTTATGCAAAGCAGTAAGCGAAACGGGGTGGATAATGAGTTTTGTGTGACAAATTCAGCCACTTTGGTCCACTACGATGATTTTACACAGGCTACGATGCGTAAACTCGTCTATGGAGGGCACATCTGGTGAGGGTCATAGGCAAATAGCTGCACATTTCGACCACTAGTTGGAACCAATGTGTTAAAACACACATTGAAGAAAAAAAAAACTTTATTGTACTTGATCATGAGAAAAAAAAAATAATAAAAACAGGTATACCCTTCGTATGACACCAACCCCACACAAATCTAAGTATTAAGAAAAGAAAAGTTGCAATGTTTGATTTGGTCCGTGCTCTGGTTAGATGGGGCAGTCGTAAATGTGGATTGCGCGGTCATCTCCTGCGGATACGATCTTGGATCCTGTGTTATTGTACTTGACGCTCCACACCTGTTAACACAAACATGATATGGAAGTCAACATCAAACTTGACATTAGTATGACAATGGGTCCGTTTAGGGCTGTCACCTGTCACCATAAAACATTCTACTGAACGCTAAATTGGGCAATGATCAAGGAAGAAAATGTGCAATATCAAGTACATTCGTGATATTATCACATAATGAAATAATATTATGTATATCCAGAGATGGGCAGTAACGCATTACATTTACTCAGTTACAATTTTTTTGTGTACTTTTTTTTACTTTTGGAGTACATTTTTCACAAGTTACTTTCTACTTTTACTCAAGTAAATTTGAGGTGAAAAAAAAAACAACTTTTTACTGAGATGTCAGTAAAAAGTACTCTGTACATTAACTCTGCCTTTAGCGACACCTGTTGGGAACTGTCATTTCTCTCTCTCGGGCGCTTTCTCGCTCGCTCTCTCTCATTTTTTAAAATGAAAGTTACTCAGTACTTTCGCTACTTAAGTAACTTTTTTGTGGAATACTTTACTTTTACTTGAGTAACTATTTGGATGACTACTTTTGACTTTTACTTGAGTAATATTTTGCTGAGGTAACAATACTTTTACTTGAGTAATTTTTATGGCTACTCTGCCCATATCTGTGTAAATCCACTGATCAGCCCGGCCTCGGTGCGCGTACACGCCACTCAAAGAGCGACAAAATGCGCATGCCTCTGCGCATGCTCGTTGCGTCTTCAAGAATCGTTTTTGCCAGGGGTCCGTCCTCGCAGCATTACAGATCCACGGTGTGTGGTTGCGCATTTTTGAAATGTTTAAAAATCGTTTTTCTAGTTTTCGTTTTCCTCTGGTGGACATAGCTTTAGTTCACAAGTAGTATGCAAGTTCTCCTCCCCTCTCTTTCTGCAAGGTCTTCCCCGATCTCTCTCACCCCACTTTCACATTTGAGTGCTGCCCAGTAGCTCAGTCGGTTAGGCAGAGCGCTGAAAAGCACGCATATGCCTCAATGGCGCGGTGAGTCGGTGGTTTGAATCTCGCCACCGACGCATTTCCTGCATGTCTGCCCCCCATCTTCACCTGTTTCCGCTAACCCTAATAAATAAAGCTTGGAAAAAAACAGCCTGAATGGGCTGGAAAAAAAAAACTTTAACACTTTCACGTTTGAAAAAAAAAACAAGTTAAAAATGTCCGTATTGGGTCATCGTCGGTCTGATTTCTGCTCACCTGGTCCTGGTGGTCGAAGAAGGTATTGACGCACGCTCTGGAGTTGGTGTCCCAAACCTTCACACTCTTGTCAGAAGAGCTGAGTCCACAAAAGACAACTAGTTAGCATCGGAGAAAAAGACATAGGCCGTGTCCGAAACCACTCCCTATATATAGTGCACTCACTTATAGTGCACTCAACAGCAGCGACCGAGATTTTAGACACTAGAGTTGGAGTGTCAGAAATATTCAAACATTATACAATTCAATAAGTATGAGAGGAAGTCAAAAGTACTTACATTTATAATTACTTGCCATGGTCCGATGCCATCGACTCCCGCCACACCATGTTTGTAGTTCACGTCACTTAATGCGTCTCGCAATGCATTATGGGTGGTTGGTCTAGGGTACATCGATGCTCACTACTTTTTGCAATCCATTGTGGGATTGAGTGCATTATATAGGTACATGAAGTATTCGGACACCTCTACAAAATAGTGTGCGCCCCATATAGTGCACTATATAGGAATAGGGAGAGATTTCAGACACACCATGCCATGGAAATATATACGTATTATTAAGACAACACAAGACTCGTTAGGATTGTACAAGGTAGCGCCTTCAATTTTCCTACCACCCTTGCAAATTTGGCGCCCTTACGTGTAAAACTATTTTGATTGGCTCTCGTGGGCAAACGACGAAAGATAAACGAAGAGATGAAAAAATTGAAGCGACTTTGTAGAAGCGCGGAGAAAACGAACACCTCCGTGAGGTGTCCTGTTTCTTTAAAACACTTTGTGTTTCAGCATAAAAAGTGCGATATAAATGCATAAAGTTTGAGTTTGATATCTCGACCATCTTTTGTGAGACTCACCTGGAGACAAAATGGGAGTGGTCAGGGGAGAAGGCCACGCCCAGAACCCAGGAGGCGTGTCCACTGAGGGTGGCAGCCAGGTTGGCGTGTTGTCTGCAACGGAAACGCAATGACGGAAGTTAGTGAACAAATTAAAACATACAGAGCTGCCAATATCACGTAGCCGCGCTAGCTGAGATATGGCTAGCGCGGCTACACTGCCGATACTCTAGGCTAGCGTGGCTGCACTCATGTTGAAATGTTTAATGTCTCTGTAGCCTCTGTCTGTCTCAAAATTCATTCATTCATTCATTCATTCATGCTAGCCTAACTGATATAACTTATTAATGCCAGATTACACTTCTGCAACCGTACACACCAAACGTCGCTTGGGTCTGGTTGCAAACCAGTTTTGCTGGTATGCTTCTGCACCCTCGGTCTGGAATTTCTGGCGACGCACAGCAGTTTCCCGCCAAAGCGCTAGTGGGAGTCTATTCGGGAATTCGCGAGATCTCCGGCGGAAAGTCACGAGAACTTCGGCGGCACCGGCAGAAGTGTTTATATTTATTATATTGTAGTGTAGTTGCTCCTCAGTTTTTAAAAAATGGCGCGTCCCGGTGCCAAGGACCAAGCACAGCTGCTTTTTCTCTGCGCACTTCCACTTGAGGTCTGCGCGGGTACGCAACCGTCTGACGCGTAGTCAGGAATTTTTTGACGTGCGCAACGAGGGTTGCAGAACCTCTGCGCGGGTGGGGGGGCGTGGTCATCATGCACAGAGACAGACATGACGGTTGCAGAGGCTATGCGTCAGAAGTATAAATCCGCCTTTAGACTTTCAGGCACATTTTATTTCTCGAACTGGTGAATGTAATTTAAGACTTGAGTACATTACATTTCAGCTAATTTAGCCTGCAATGAAAATGTGTACATTTTAGCTTTTGAATGAGTTGTTTTGGACCAAGCGGGAACGCTGAGTAAAGTTATCTGTAAAACACTCACACGTAGGGGTCCGCGTCGGCCGAGTGGTTATGGACACCGCACCTAACGCGACCACATTCATGTTAATGGCGCAGCACAGCAGCGGCCGCAGTGTCGCGAGTTTCGACTACGCTCGTCGACTTGTCTGCAATGTCTACCCCCGATCTCTTCAACCCAGTTTCTGACTAATCCTATCCAAAAAAGATGGAAAAAAGACGCTGACACCAGAAAACAGAACTTTAAAAAAAAAAAAAAAAACACTCACACGTCGTAGATTTTGATGTAACCGTCGTCTGAAGCCGTGACCAGCAGCTGGGAGTCTGGGGAGAAGGTGAGCGAGCGGATGGGCATAGCATGGCCTGTGGGAGGAGAGGAACTTTAATAGGCTTAAAAATACAATAAAATGTCTGGAAACTCAATTTCAACAAACACATCAAAATAAAGAGTTTAGGGGTCCGCGTTGGCCGAGTGGTTATGGACACCGCACCTAACGCGACCCCATTCGTGTTAGTGGCGCTGCGTCTACTGCAGCGCCCGCAGTGTCGTGAGTTCGACTACGCTCGCCGACTTATCTGCAATGTCTACCCCCGATCTCTTCAACCCAGTTTCCGACTAACCCTATCCAATAAAGATGAAAAAACGGCGCTGACGCCGGAAAAAATAACTTACAAAAAATAACTAATAACAAAGACTTTAATCATTCAAAATATAATTAAGAAAAATAATAATTTTGCAAACTGTGCCACCCCCTTTTATACGTTATTTAACAATGTTACTTTTTTGGCATAAGCACAATTTTTCCATTTTTTGAAAGTGGGACGAGAGAGATCGTGTGCAGGCCCGTGAACCTGTAAGCCTGAAACGATGACCACTTCTGTCAATGGGATATATATGGGATTCAATTGGTTAAAGGGGAAATATAGAATGGGAGTGAATGAGGTCTGCCAGACTAATATTGCCAATGTGTGCAGTTGTGGTGCCATGTATGGTACCTTCCAGCGTGTGGAGCAGCTTCCCAGTTGCAATGTCAAAGATGTTGATGATTCCATCGATGGCCCCGCTGGCCAGGTACTTCCCATCGGGACTCTGTAGAGACAGCAGGAGTCAAGTCCTCTTCTAGCCACCAATTAGCAGATTCTCCAGACTATAGAAGAGTTTATGCCGAGTTTACCAAAAACAGGACGCTGTCATTTTGTCCCCCACTTTGTTCTTTCTAGGGGTGCAACGGATCAAGAGACTCACGGTTCGGACCGATACTCGGATCAGAGCTCACGGATCACAGATTTTTCGGATCATCGCAAAAAAAAGAAAACAAAAAAAGACAAGACAAAAATAAAAACACAAGTTTGTCTTTTGTTTATTAAAACTGTTGAATTAAAATACATTAACTCAACTTAAGTGCATCGGGATATGTTTTTAAACATAAATAATAATATTATTAATAACCACATATTATATATTTACAAATGTTATAAAGAGAACATCGTTATTTATTTTCAATTGAACATGTATATGTTGCTGCTCTTATCAAAATAATATTGAATTACACACTGCCATTTTATACTTCATTTATGTGATTTTATTGCAAAGATATTTTTTTAAACTATTCAGTTGAGAGACGGGGAGAGAGAGAGAGACGGGGAGAGAGAGAGACGGGGAGAGAGAGAGATATACTTGCCGTCTTTTCACCGCGAAGGCGCTACAGATGTGACCGCGCGCGCACGCACACACACTTGTGTGCGTATATACACACACACGTACATACACTCGCGCACGGAGCTGTAAGGGGCAGAGAGAGTCGTGTTTTAAACTGGAGCGCAGCAGAGCAGTGTGCGGCCACGCACACGCACGTGCCTAATCCGCGTTCCCCCTGTTCCGATCCGAATTTTGGATCAACAGTGATCCGTTGCACCCCTAATATTCTCAATACGGCATAATAAATATATAATTGAACAACAATATTATTAACCAACCGGATATTTTGCGGTTCGTTGCCTTGCTGTATAATTAACGAAGGGTTTGTATTCATTCTTTAGAACAGAGCGCGTCAGCTCCGTGTACCGCAGACAGTCGCGCGCCGCTAGTTTGTGTGGAACTACCACTAGGCGGTTGGAAGCACAGTAAGTGACAGGGTGGCCGCGTTACGTTTGAAACGTATCCGTGAAGATACACAAAAGGATCGCTTCCTGAATGCGACCCGCCGTCCTTAAACTTCCAGACGTGTGGGCAACTCTCGCTATATGTCATTTTTTTAAATGTGAATTATTATTATTAAATGTTTACGAAGCCGTACGCAGAGACTGAGACTAGGTGAGAAAGATAACGAGACAGAGAGACGGAGAGAGAGAGAGACAGGGGGCGAGGGGCAAATTGGACACCCGACACGAGCGTCACGTTGTCAACTTATGTTTAACAGAACGAACGCACAAGCAAGACAGGAGACAAGAAACTGTGATTAAAACCGCAACACTCGGAGTTCAATAACCGCAAGGGGGCGCACCGCGGTTAACCTTCTTTTGCGGTTTATCATTCAGCCTTAGTCTGATTTGTCAAGGGGCAGGTACCTGGTAGGTGAAGGGTTGGCAGTCACACTCGTACAAACACCACTGATGTTTTCATGAACCCATTTCTCTCCTCCATTCCAGTGCCTGAGCAACGCGTCCCCGCTCACGGACTACTTCCTTAACGACCAGTACGAGGCAGAGATCAACCGTGACAACCCGCTGGGCATGCGCGGGGAGATTGCGGAGTCTTACGCTGACTTGGTCAAGCAGATGTGGCAAAGCCGAAGCAGCTACGTGGCCCCGCGAAGCTTCAAAGTGAGTTTTTCTGTTCCGCGGGGCATGTATTGAAGTACTCACCGGCATGTTTGCATGTGTAAGGCCATTGGGACCTTTCAGGTGATGTTTGTTCTGTGCTGTGTCCCGTAGGTTCAGACATCTAACCATTGGTCATTGATAAAATAGTTCACAAGTCGCTATAGCTGCTTTTGGCAGATTATGCCTTTTTTTTCCAGTTTGCCATAGGCCAGCAATAAGATGGCTTACGGCAAACTGGAAGTGCGTTATAAATTCACCACTTTTGTGCTGTGTCAGGTATGGGCTATTGTCTTTGGTACCATGCTTGACCAGCATTTGAACCCTGGCATCGCAGTCCGAAGGCGGACACTGAATTGGCTAATTTACACTTATTGAGGTGGGAATTCAATTTTATTTAATTTTATTACTTGCATGTTATTACCGATCCAACGAAAGGGTGAATTTTTTTGTCACAAAGGTTTAAAGCACTGCCTTCATGCTTGATGTGTTCAATGAGCGGAATTAAGCTGTTTAAGGAATGCGCTTAACAAGGACCTATCGCTAAGAAGCTGGAAAAAAATGCATTCCTTTGTGAACACTGCCTTCATATGAACTTTGAATTATACAATCCATCTTGTTAAAGATGGATTGTAAGATGGATTGTAAAATGTTAAAGTACACTGCAGGAGGTGAAGGTGATGGCTTGATTTATTTGGCAAATCTTTTTCTTTTTTTTTCTTAGGCCATGACGATGCAGCTCCACGTCACTCACTTCTCACTTGAATGACCTCATGTCCCCATTTCAAATATAAAACCTGCCACATTGAAAACGAAAAGTGGGAACTTTTTGTGTGCACTTAGGGATAACTTCAGAAATAAAACAAAATTATTTATAAAATCTACGATGCAGCAGTGAAGTACGAATCTTTGCCGGACTCTCTACAGCATGTTGTTGTGGGTTCGCCCCCCGACATGCAACGAGACCTTGGCTGTAGAGCGCTACCAGCGGACCTCTGTAGCGAGTCGCTGTGGGTTCGGCGCAACATATATTACATAGGATTAAGCTGACGGGAATGGAATTAACCGTTCCGGGAACAATATTTCTTTGTCTTACCGGTTCAGGAACGGCAATTTATTTGTGGAACACATACCCGGAAACTTTATAATTCTGTTTCTCTTCGGAAAGAACCGCTTGGGAAAACATATTGGTTCAAAGCGCTGATGCAAACACAATAGAACTATGGAAAAGATGTATGAAGAGTGCCTGTCTCCCAGACCCAGGTGGGCTGCTTCGCTCCCCAGTTCTCGGGCTACCAGCAGCAGGACTCCCAGGAATTGCTGGCCTTTCTGCTGGACGGACTCCACGAGGACTTGAACAGAGTGCTCAAGAAGCCCTACCTGGCGGTGAAGGATGCCCACGGCCGACCGGATGAGGTGCGTTCTGTAGCTACAAGTAAACCGATTACAACTCTGTAGGTTCAGGTTAAATAAGTTATGGTTGGTATTTTTGCGAGGAATTCTGAGCAAACTCATGTCAGTTGGTAAATCAGATTAGTAGGGATGTACCAATACTGGTAACGGCCCGATACTCACTTATGTACTCGTACACTTGCCGATACCATGAACCGATACCATAAACCGATACCATACCGATATCGCTACTGTGAAATGAGGCGGTTCTGCCTATTCTACTCTGACCTACATTCATGTCAAAGTAATATATCAAACATACATAGGCTTATTTTTATTTTTTTGGGGGGGTGTGCGGGTGTATCGTTTTCGGTAGTACTCGGTATCGGCGAGTATTGAAATTATTAGTCATGGTTTGTGCATAGGCACTGTGTGTGTGTGCGTGTGCGAGAGAGAGAGAGAGAGAGAGAGAGAGATAATAAATCTGGGATGTGTGTGGGAGGGGGGGGACACTGCAGAAAAGCAAGAGAGGGGATTAGAACCTCTGAAAGTAGTACATGCAGCATTATTATAAAGACACTTGCTTTACAAAGTGTTCTGAATTTCCAGGCTCATTCATCAAACTTAATCTAATTTATACCTCAAGAGAAATGCATTATGAATACTTTTTGGTTAAGAACATGCTTGTGTATTATATATATAGGCAGAAATGTAAAAAATAATTTAGCATAACGTATTATTTATGAAGACATGTTTCCATAAGATGAATATATAATTTGCATCTCTAAATTAGATTGTGGCCACGGAGGCGTGGACCAATCACCGTCTACGCAACGACTCGATCATCGTGGACATCTTCCACGGCCTGTTCAAGTCCACCCTGGTGTGCCCCGAGTGTTCCAAGGTGTCCGTCACCTTCGACCCTTTCTGCTACCTCACACTGCCGCTCCCCATGAAGAAAGACCGCACCATGGATCTGTTCCTGGTGCGGTCCGACCCACAGGCGCGGCCCATGCAGGTCAGTCCCAGAACAATGCTGTTATCAGTGATCTCGCTCGATGGACGGCACACAGGAGGCCGGCAGCCCTTTCAGGACACTTTCAGCTTTAATCGAAAAGATTAAATTAGATTAAGAAACTAATTGAATGGTGTGGGGAGAGGACATGCAACAAAGCTGTTGGTGCGAGGAATAGATGCCACGACACTCTCATAATGCATTTTAAATTGTCTAACTTGTGAAAGCTTGTACTTGAGCGTAAGAAAGTGAACCTCAAATGTTGCCAATATTAGTTTGTGACTTTGTATAGAGAGAGGCTGTGTTGATAAAATATTTGTTGAACTGTGCATACCCATTTAACAAGCTTTATGTCTGTATGTGTCTCTCAGTACAGGGTGGTGGTTCCCAAACTGGGTTCGGTCAATGACCTGTTCTGCGCTCTATCCAAGCTCTGCGGGATTCCTCCAGAGAATGTGAGTTTCCACTTCCCATCCTGCAATTTTATTACAGGCTTCCACCAGGGCCTTAAAAACATTGAACCCAAGAATCTGAGTCTCAGTAAAAGACTGCTGCAATAAGTGATTCCGGAAGTGCTTGTCTTCAGCCTCTGTCTCTTGCATTTCCCACAGATGGTGATGACGGACGTCTACACTCACCGGTTCCACAAGATCTACAGGCGGGATGACGGACTTAACCAGATAATGGACAAAGACGACATTTTTGTGTATGTAACAGCCATCCAAACCTTGATGTACCTTTTCATAAATAGTTTGGCAATGTTGGCACTGCTTTTTCCCCCGGGTTGATGTGCATCGGTTAATGCCAATACCAGAATTAAGTATGTGCACTCACAGAGCTTGATTCAAGCATTTCTTGGCTAATGTATTGTATATAAAGATGTACAGTGTATTCTCCAGTCTCTACACCGGACCATGTTCAAATGAGAAGATACTGGCGAACACTGTCCACTGGGGCACACGTGCCTCAGTGACGATTCTGCGGACTCTACAGTCCACTGCCATGTGATCCACAATTTGCCTTCTGCTGCGGTGCTGATGATACTACTTGTAACCAAACCTGAATTTCAGAGATGACAATTCCAGTGTTTGTGCCCCCAGGTATGAGGTTGAAGAGGAGAACAGCGAGCGGATGAACCTCCCGGTGTACTTCCGCGAGCGTAGCTCCAAGCAGGCGGGCTCCAGCAACACCATGCTGTTTGGTCAGCCCCTGCTGCTCACCGTGCCACGACACAACCTGCTGGCCGACGCACTCTACCACCTCATCTTGGAGAGAATCAGGTGAGCAGGCTGCTGGGCTACGAGTGACAGAGAAATGCATATATAAACTAGACGCACTCAGAGATTGCAAACCTGCACCATAGTGGTACAAAAAATTAGTACTTTTAGTGCTAGCAGTATGTGTGGCAAGCCATTATCAATGCAAGTGCTTGTAGAGTAGTAGCCTGGCGAGCTAGAACCAACGCATCGTCCACACATCGCATAGCAGAACGTCTAGTGATGTGCGCATGAATGACGCTTTTGGACCTAACCAATCACTCAGATTTTTATATGGAAACATCTCATTGATCAATCTGTAGGTGTTGGTGAAGTACGATTATGTTGCTTGGTGCAGGCACGGGAGTCGTGGCCACGTGGTGTGACTCCACTACGGAGAACAGGGATCGTTCACCCGTTAATAATAATAATGAAGTATGACTATTATGTTACTTATAGGCTAGAGGAATTCACCAAAATGTAATCGCTTCTTTCGTCATTTCCAACGACTCATTTCCAACGCAAAATTTCATCCAGATCTGTGCTCAACTTTTTAAGTTATCCAGGGGACAAACCAACACGACCAAAAACATAACCTGCGGCGTAGTCGCGGAGCAGGTTACGTCCTGGGGGCTGCCTAAAATCGGCAATGGGATTAGAATGCTCCAGTGCTAAATGTCTTTTTTCGGTGATTCAATTTAAATTTTCATTTAATTTATGTATAACCAAAGTTGGTACTGCCATTTGGTTATACAAAAAAAAACAAATATAAAATCATGACTCCCATCAACTGTAACCCTGGCTCAACTACTGCACTGGCTTCCAATAAAGCACCGAATTGACTTTAATATACTGATCTGCGCCTACAAAGCCATCCATACCTATCCGTCCAACCTCCTCTACATCTCCACCCCCGCGGGGTCACTCAGGTCTCTAATCATTCCTCCAGCCCGTCTTTCCAGCCCGGGTTCATGTGCTTCCAGACGCTTGGCTCCCAAGCTGCGGTTTTGCTGATTATGTTGTAAATTATAATTAGATATTTGGATGCTTTTATTACAAAAAGGCCAGCAGATGGCAGCAGCCTCTTTTACACACCTTGAGGATCGCACTCAATTTCGTTGTCAATTAAGTCATTGAGCAAGTGCAATGACAATAATTGATTTTCTCCACAGGAAGGTCTGTATAGGCATTAGGCAGTCTCACTATTGCCACTGATTAATTATACCAGTCATATGGATATTTCTAAGGTGATATTATCCAGTACCCAGATACGAAATGAGCACACGGTTGAACGGGCTTCAACAGGTTTATAGAAACCCAAAAAGTATTGAGGTGCAGCAGATCAGACAGTCAGCGTCTCTGTGCCACTGTCTCACACAAACATGATATATTTTATAGCAAATGATAAATGATTATCACAACAATGTTATGTACCACACGTACAACACATCGAGCAAGTCACATTATGACCTAAAAACATGACCGGTTTTCGTTGCATAAGTGCCTATGTGACATGTGTATGTGACATTAGTGAAAAACACAATTGCATATGTTTATTTCAATAACATCAGAAATGCTTAATTCCGACACACTGTCTCTTGAGTTTAATCACCTTAACTTTGTGGTCACGTCAGGCGCTACGCCCGGCCCCCGCAAAACACCGGCGGAGGTGACGTCCACGTGTCTGCATCCGCCACCTGTTCCAGCAGCCAGGTGTCCCAGTGTTCTATGTCATCCAGCCCCACGTCCCCTGCCACGGCCTCCTGCAGCAACGGCCACAGCACAAACAGCAATGGAGTCTACAATGGTATGCTCAAAGTGCAGATCTGCCCGTTTTTTATTGTTATAAGCAGGGCTCCGAACCGGTTCAAGGAACGGAAGACGAACAGAATTTTACAGAATTTTATGAGGAACGGAAATGAAAAATGTCAACTGTCCCAGAAACGGAACATTATGAAATCCAGAAATCTGGTTAAAAAATTGTTTTCTGTTCTCTACATATCTGAACATATCCTGTGTCTGGGACTATTTCCAGTTGTGCATCCATCCAACTTTCACTGTCAGTCATCAAGCCCCATGCATCTGGGCCTCCATCTTGTGTTTCTAAAATGTATAGAAATTGATAATTGTATTAATCTTAAGCCATAGGCTGAGTTGTATTTACAAAAATGGACACCATTTGCAAAGTTTGAAATATGAAACGTATTTTTTATCTTTTGTCCTTTTTCTTTAAGAAATCGGAAACAAATCGAAAATCGATTTCAAAGACACAAATGGGGATTTTATTTTTTGGCAAAATCGTAAGAGCCCTACTACCTATCTTTTTTAGCATTTTTGGCAATAAGCATATTTTGTGCATGACTCGTCCTTGGCAGTGAGTGTTGATATTCCTCACAGGTGAGGAAGAGGCCATGGAGCAGCAAGTGAGCCCGGAGCCAGACACCGTCCCATCGGAAGAAGACGACGAGGAAGCCAACTATCAACTTGACAACGGGCCAAAGATCTCCTCCACCAAGAGCCAGGGCTTGCCCAAGCTGTTCACCTTCAGCCTGGTTAACCTGTACGGCACGGCCAACATCAGCCCACTTCCCTGTGACGGCAACATCCTCAAACTCAACCGTCAGTAGCCATGTTATGTTGGTTGTCTTTTGCTTTTCACATGTTGTGAAAAAGGCCTAATTAATGTCTGCAGTAGCTTGTCACAGAACGAGTACAATACATGTTCACAAATGAAAAAAAAAATCTTTTAGCTGTTTCGACTGCTGCTGGCAGTTTCCAGAGCGCTGAGATGTTTGAGTTTAGCAATGTGTTGTTTAGCCTGGCTTGAGTTGAATGCTATTTAGCCTGGCTTGAGTTGAATGTTATTTAGCCAGGCTTGAGTCGAATGTGTTATTTAGCCAGGCTTGAGTCGAATGTGTTATTTAGCAGGGCTTGTGTTGAATGTGTTATTTAGCCAGCCTTGAGTTGAATGTGTTATTTAGCCTGACTTGAGTTGAATGTGTTATTTAGCCTGGCTTGAGTTGAATGTGTTATTTAGCCTGGCTTGTGTTGAATGTGTTATTTAGCCTGGCTTGTGTTGAATGTGTTATTTAGCCTTGCTTGAGTTGAATGTGTTATTTAGCATGTTGAATGTGTGTCAAACTGTAGATGACTGTGGCTCCTTTATTCTACAGCACATTCCACGGTGGCCATTGACTGGGATCCTGAAATGAGGAAGCTGTGCTATGATGACCAGGAGGCAGAGGTACCAGCACTGATTGTCAACGCTATTTCTGCTTTTTGTGTTTATTTCTCACTATCAAGCATCTGCTTTCTCCATACTTGCTTTAGTTTGGGTTTCAAGCCTGGTGTCATCCACCTGAACATTCATTCACATTCACAAGACCCACATGTTTAGAAATAAATTATATCATTTAAAATACATCTGAATTCACTGACCTTTACCAAAACTATATACATGTATTTTTTTTTGTTATTTTTCGCCACAAGCACGGTTTTTCATTCTTTTATTGAGTTATTGACAGGATTAAATCGGAAACAGGCATGAAAAGTTGTGGGAGACATTGCAGAAAAGCCAGAGACTGTATTTGAAGCGGCGGCGCTGCTCGGCCTGTGGCTTGGGGCGCTCTCTAACCACTCTGCCACTGCGTGCCCCCAATGAAGTTTGCATAAGTAGGGCACAGACACCCTCCACCAAAGCCCACGGATCATTGCCAAGGGTGGAGAGGTTAGTGCCCAACCGTAGCCGCGAGTTTATTTTTAATGAGAACCGCCTGCTATTCATAGCAAATCCACGTTCATTATAACAGGTCTGGATATGCTCACACATGTATGAAATTTTGTGTGCATGTGTCATCATTGAAGTTGTTTCAAACATCAGTCACCTGGACTTGTTGTTGTCCGCAATTATAATTATTAATCCATAACTATTATATACTATATTATAAACTATTATACTACTATATACTGTGAAGTAGACTAGGCTCTGAAATGTTTTTCAGCTGTATGTTTGAATAGCAATAGAAATGTTTGATTAGTGTGTTTTGTTTTTTTCTACCGTGGCACGGGTGGGTAACATGTTGGAAATTAATAGGTACAGATTTAACTTGACTTGATCTAACTTGACTTGATCTAACTTAACTAAATAACCACAGGTTAGCAGACGGCAGTTATAGGTGGAGTGCTGGTCTCAAAAAAAAAACAAAAAAACCTGTGGAGTTTCACCAGGACATGGTTATAGACCATCTGTTGATGTCTACCCTGTGTATCTGACTGCTCAGGCTTCTGAGAAGCATGATAGCATCCTTCAGCCCCCGAAGAAGAAGACCACAGTGGCATTGAAGGAGTGCATCGAGCTGTTCACTACAATGGAGACCTTGGGAGAGCATGACCCTTGGTTGGTGCACATACTGATTTAACACTGGTCATTTCCACTAGGGCTGCAAGTTAACGCAACTAACAATTATCCCATAGTTGACTAGTTGCACTTTATTTAAATGATTAATCTAATAACCTTTGTTCCTTTTTAAAAACGATCATGTTTTTTTGCTCCCGATCCTTTGATCCTAACAATCGGCCGATCCCGGTGTCCGGTACGGAATCCCGATACCGAGTCCCAATCCCCCATACCGAGTTACGATACAGCGTTCTGATCCTACAAAAATTGGTAGTACCCAAACTACTTGGCACAATTGTCGATTGCAATAATGGTCAAAGTCATTTGGCTCCCCATCTCATTTACCGATCCTGATGGGGACAAAATCATGAGTCCCGATCCTTGGAAAAAAGTCTGATCGGTCACCGATCTGAGGATCGGATCGGTGCACAAAGCAATATAAATATTCTAAAAGTGCAAACACATCTATACACATCTCTACAGGAGGAAGTGCAGCCTTGAAGGACATCTGTGGCCTGTAGGCAGGCACTTAAAGCGACCACAGCTCTGGGTTAAAATGCCAGTATTATTTCTATTGGTAAAAGAGAGTAATTTGACTGCATGGCCACAACCCTCACACCATGAGTCCCATCTGTGGCAAACCTGTTACCTTGTTACTGTTTGGTGTTCTCTATGGCAGTTCACAACTGGTTTAATGTGTGTGTTGCACCAGTTTTCCACTCGTACTCCTATCACTTCTTTCTCTGTGAACACTGAAACGCCAACAACAACAATTAACTCAAAGTAAGGAGGCAAAGGCATAATCCTCCCTCAGCCTAGTCACGAAAGAGTCTAGAACATTCTAGTTCAATGTTACCTGCACAGTTCGAAGGCATCTGCCAGTCACACAGCCGCAGCATGACTTTTGAAAACGCATCTTGACACCTTGAAACAGTATCATAAACTTCAATGTCAGAATGACTCGGATTTCAAGTACTGAACTAATTAACATCAACAACAATTAATCAAAACTGGTAGGTATTTTTTCAACTAGGTTGAGATTGATTGAGAATCTCAATCTCCTCTTTTCTCCAGCCCCCCGCTAAAGGGGTTATGTTAAACAATCAAAACATTAACAACAACTAATCAAAAACTAGGTATTTTTTCAACAACCAAGATCGAGATTGATTGAAAATCTCGATCTCGTTTTTCTTTTCTCTTCTTTCCAGTCCTCTGTTAAAGGAGTTCTGTAACCAATTCCCAATAACTGTCCACAACTGCACATTGTGCAACATGGTTGAAAGGTAGTTAGGTAAATGGCTGCTGTATTTATTTAATCATAATCTAAAAACAAAATCACTTTTTGTGAAGCGGCTCAAGGCAGCTTCGGCTGCGTTTTGAGTCGAGTACTGTCCTAACAGAGGGCACCGTATCACTCCATGTGCTATTTCCAGGTACTGTCCTACATGCAAGAAGCACCAGCAGGCCACGAAGAAGTTTGACTTGTGGTCGTTGCCACGAGTGCTGGTTGTTCACCTCAAACGCTTCTCCTACAACCGCTGCTGGCGTGACAAACTGGACACCGTGGTGGACTTCCCTATCACGTAAGCTGCCTTTTTTTTTTTTTAAACCTAATTACTCTGTTTCATCCACATCCAACCCATGTATCTTAAAGATACAGATTAGTCTAATTATTTATTTATTTGGACCATTTTAGCTTTATCCAGAATTGACTGGAAAGGCACAAAGAAGAGAGAGGAGACATGCAGCAAATCTATCGGTGAGGAAGAGCAAACCCACGGCCATGACTATAGCGTGCACGGTCCCAATGGACTGAGCTACTCCACTTTAGTTTATTTATTTTACATTACACTACTACGTGACTTGGACACTGACCAGAGACACTTTGGAGGTATAATATGCTATCGGGCATTTTACAAATCCCTGTGCACAGTGCTCTAACAATCTTGCCCCACCCTCAGTCAGGGCCAGCTTGGTTAATAAAGTTAAACATTATC
This sequence comes from Bregmaceros cantori, assembly GCA_900302395.1. Lineage (NCBI taxonomy): Eukaryota > Metazoa > Chordata > Actinopteri > Gadiformes > Bregmacerotidae > Bregmaceros > Bregmaceros cantori. The sequence goes on along the minus strand of OMKY01061635.1, from coordinate 12,815 downwards.
CAGTGGTTTGTTCAAAGCCCGCTAGACGTCTGAAGTATTTAAGCAGAAACTTTGTGGAATAAATCCAACGTGTTGCGAGATTGATTTCGGCATCTACCAATAATTATAATTGGTTACGTTAGACATATTTTTATTCAATTAAAAATGTAAGATACTTATCAAGAGCATAATTTGGGCATGATGAGACATTGGCACCAACACTGTACTAATGAGGAATTGACAATGGGGAAATGGAAACATTTTTAAATAGCAATTTGTCACACAATGCCATTGTTACAGAATTTCTTTTAAATGCATGTATCAGTCATCGGTATGTGACCATAATGTGGTCTTATCAACTAAACTAATCATCCTTTTCTTTTCTTAGCCTCTTGTCTAGTGGGAAGGGGGTGGAGGGGCATGGGTTAGGTTCCACTGAGAGGCAGCTGGTCTAGTCATACCGCATCCTTGAGTCAATAGACCTTCATTGTACAAAGCTACTAGCAAACAAAGGGTTATTCATTCATTTTGTGTGTGTGTGTGAGGGTGTGTGTGTGTGTGTGCGCGCGCACACACACGTGCCTCCGCCATGTGCCAACCTGGTCGGTGTATCAAGTGTAAAGAACCAGTTTCTTGTTTTTGGTGTTCGAAGCTGCTCAAGGGCAGAGACTAGACTGCAGAGTCATGCTTGGTCACGCTTAGTCATGCTTGACAGTTGGCTGGTCTATGCTGGTCAAGCAGGAAGACATTTCTAAGTCTTTGTCGGCTCATTTGTGCAATTTCACACAATTTTAATTTGTGAAATCCAAACATGGATTGTTCCATGCATATCAATGTGTGTGCATGCAAATCATATAGGTACATTGGCTATCAGCTAGATTACACTTTAATTTGATTTAAATTGATTTATCGTCTGATTCTTAACAGTCCACTGCCTGCATAATGTTCTCTTAATGTGTGTTTGGGGCTGGATGCAGTTTGTCCCCAGCAGTGAAATTGTGTGATAACGGCTGAAGAATTGTTGGGCCACAGTGTCAACATGTAACCTAGCCCCGCTCTCTCTTTACACAGGGATCTGAACATGTCTGAGTTTGTGTGCAACCCCAAAGCTGAGCCCTATATCTACGACCTGGTGGCGGTTTCCAATCACTACGGCGGAATGGGTGGAGGTCACTGTAAGTCTTACTGCATGCAGCTAGATGTGTGTGTGTGTGTGTGTGTGCGTGTGTGTGTGCGCGTGTGTGCGCGCCTCTGTCCGTGGTTTACGACTTCACGGACGTTGATTCATACATTTACCCAGAAACAGCCTTCCAGTGAATTTTTCAAGAAATGAAACGTCCACCAAGAGAAACCCTCACATTTTGGCAGCCATTTAAAGCGATACAAAGCATTTTTCCTCAATATTCTAAATGTTACTGCCATGTTATCAATTTCCAGAATTTTAAAAATTGGCTATATCTCTTAAAATTAAGGGGTCCCAGGCTAACTTTAACCCAGAAAAAGGAGTCCTTGGGTTGAAGAACGTTAAGGACAAGAGGCTGGTATGGGTTTGTCCAGATGGACTTGTTGGATGTTCTCGATGTTTGGCTGAAAGTTGAAGGTGTGACACGCAGGGACAAGGAAACGACAGTGAAGTTTTGTTCATGGCAGGCGTTGAAGCCGTGAAATGACTGCTATGTGCTTTCCCCTTAGACACGGCTTTCGGCAAGAACAAATTGGACAGCAACTGGTATAACTTTGACGATTCCAGCGTCTCATCAGCCAAAGAAGATCAGATTGTGGTGAGCCATTAACTGTGACTAATATTTTTAATTGCTAAATAGTCTGTTTCTTGATTCTTCATGCAATAATTATTGGCTTGTGACTTGTGATAAATTGTGTTTTATTCTATCCTCTTCCTGTATTGTAGTATAATAGTATTCTAATGTTAAAATTGTAAGAATGTCACAGTGGGTTTTTTTCTTATTGGTGTTGAGATTCTGAAGAAATCAAAGCACACATCAAATATAATATTCTGATGGGGCTTTATAATCAATGCATGACATTGACATTGGTTTTAGTGTGCATTAATTAGTTTTCAGTTGTCCTGGTTGAATGGCGGCCTGACCGCTTGGCTCTTATCTTGTTCTGGCAGACAAAAGCCGCCTATGTACTCTTCTACCAACGGCGAGACCCGGACGCTGCTGATAAACGGCAGCCATCGGCCTCGCTGGGCGCCGCGCTGGGTGACGACCACATGGACACCAACTAAGCACTGAAGACTTGCATTGGAGACAACATACTGGCACACCCACACATCCACACTGCTTTGGTAGTGGAAGACTTGTTAACTTTTCTTTTCACCGATCCCCCACACAAATGGTGCTTTCCTCATTCGTCTTCTAATCCTAGTGGAAGCTGTTTAAATGCCCACCGGCCCATTGGCAACAACACAATTTTCACACACACAACCCTCCCAGGAAGAATCAGACAAAATGATTTTGTCAGCGCCTGCACCACGTCAAGAGGAAATAAGCCAAAACAGCGCGGCCCTTATTGACATTTTTAATCTAATTGTTGTGAGCTGTGGGCCAGCACTCACTGCAGTTTAAAACTGGTTCACTCGACTATCAGTGAGTTTTGCTTTAAAAGGACATTCGACATTCAACATTAACTCAGCTGGGTTTCTTGGTTTCTTTTCTTTTTGTTCTTGCCACATTGCAGAAGTGTCCTTGTTTCCCCCCCCATAGTTTTATTTTTATTGAACCCCTCATTACTGTGTAATCACAACTGATAGCGGGTGATAGTTTGGACTTGAGTCTTCATGTCAGCTTTATTCTGAATATCCCTCACACTGCTTAGATATAACCGGGTGCATGGATTCTGGGAAGATATCTATTCTGCTCAATGTAAAATACAAATTCTAGTTGCTGCCAGCTAGGCCACTTTACCATCCAACGCCCTCCTGATTGGTGGCACTCACCGTAATTTCCACCCACCTTTGCTGTTTGGCAGCAGCAGACCAATGCCTGAAGAGAGATCCCTACATCTGTAATTGGACCAGTCGAGAATTCTTCTAGTGGTCGTTCTGCATATCATTTTTAAAGTTTTGGTGACAACTGTTTGTATCTTGAAGCAAATTTTGAATTAAAATTGTTATGGCGTTATCTTCTATGAGGCAACTGAGCCTCATAGAAGCCTCAGATGGTCCAGTGTCTGGGGCATTTGGTGTCACCAATGCAGAGCTCATGAAAATGCGTCATGAACCTGTGTACTGCAACAGGTCCAAGGCTATGGCCTTCGTGATGTTGCCATCTTGTGACTAACTCCACCGTACTGCCCAACAAACCTTGACCGAGGCTCAAAATAAAAATAAACCAATGAACAGGTGCTTGGCACGCTTAGTAGTGATTTTACTTGACGTGAAACAACCTAAGTCTAGAAAATTATTTTTGATCTATTATACTTGTACCAATGGATGGAAAATCTAAGTAATTCACACTTGGGCAATTTGTACCAATGTGGTTGTTGGGAAGCAACAATGCAGTAGTGAAATGTTTAATGGCTGTATTTTCCCTGAATACCTGCCCATCATTTTGGTTGATATGAAACTGGTAGTTGAGAACGATGACTCCACATAACTAATTCAACGCTATTAATGCTAATTTCCTGAGAAGCACAAACATGTCGGCGGCCTTTATAGAAAGGTTTTAAGAATTCACATGAGCCGTTTGTCACTATTATGTTTCTCTGCCACAAGAACAAATTTCCATAATAGGTGTTAATAATCTCTCTTCACGTGGGTGAATGACAGTCTGAATATTTATACATGCCCATATCTAGTAATTTGTTTTTGAGAATTATGCGTTTGAACATACAATAAAAACTGGAAGCCTGTGTCGACTTTTTCCGCTTTGTTCCAGTAATTGGTTTATAGTCCATTCCCCAGGTTCCAGTAAACTGAGGTTTATGACCGTGGAATGAGACCCAGGAGTATTTATTAACTTTGTATCACCTTTAAACCTCAGCAGAAGGGCCGTTATCTTACCACAGTCAACTAATTTGCAGTTGACTTGCACAAATGAGGATGTGGCCAGACTGGTCAGGCTAAATCACATGATCACTCTCTGCATTGTCTACAGTGGAATCAAATTAGCCTGGCAAGCCAGAACAAAATCGTTGATTCTGGCTTGTCGGTCTGGAAACAAATACCTCTTCTCTGTCATCAAGAGTAGATTGAGACTGCCTCACATCTGACAAACTCCTCGCTTTTGGTCATAGGTGTCATCTCTATACATAGACTGTGACACTAACCAAAAGTTGCCCATTGCTGCTCTAGTTGCGTTTGGAATATCTCGTTTTTGTGGGATATTTCATCATGTGTAGCAAACAACCATAACAATTCATAATACAGTGGTAATGTATGGATAAGGAATTGCCCAAGGCATAGAAATTACAAAAAAAAAAGTTTTATTTGCCATTCGCATTGAGGAACCAGCCGTGCTTCAGATGAACTCAAAACAGTTATTGCGTCTTTTCCAAGCCATCAGGATAACCCCCTCACAAGAAGGATTCGGGGGACACCTTCATAAAGGGAAAAGGTCCAAGACCGCTTTTTGGTCAGCAAAGCACAGTCAGCTTTCAAATAAAATGACAACATTGGACGGAATCCTCAGTTTGAGTGTCCACCCTTTTGCCTAATACCAGATTACAGAGTCCCAGTAATTAGGGACACGAACAAATGCTAAAAAGGGTTGTCCTTCAGAGCCGACCTCGAGTTTAAGCCTAACTTAAGCTCAAAGTCTGCTACTCAGGCCCCCAATAGCAATGTCCGCTCATTCTGTTCTCTAATACAGGACCATAGTTTGGACTCGCTCAATGGTTGCCTTCTACGACAGATTAAGAAGTTTCTTAATGTCCCCTTCGATTTCACGTGTGATGAACCTCCTGCTGTAGCGCTTGTATGGCTCTCCGTCTGGCCCGATGAGGAACTTCTCGAAGTTCCAAGAGATGTCGTTGCGACACACGGGACTCCAGATGATGCACTTGGGGTCGTTCATGAGCGAGGTGGGGTCGTCCGACGGGTACGGGAGCTTCTCTTTCAGGTAGACGAACAGTGGGTGGGCGTCTTTCCCGTTGACATCAACCTTCTGCAGGAGCTGGAACTTTGGCTCGTAGCCTTTCCCAGGCCGGACATACTTGAGAGATGACATGATCTCATCGTTGCTGGTGTTCTCCTTTAAAAGGATACATGTAAACAATTCAGAATTTGAATAAACTGGTGTGAGTGATATGGACCAGTATTTCTGAGGAGAGTTGTACTAGTTTGAGAAACATCCAACATGGCAATGGTGTACAAATATGAAGGTTTAATGTTAGCATGACTCACATTTAAGAAGTGGTGCCAACTGCTGAGCACAGACAATTTCAGCAAATGTGGGAGATTTTTTTTTAGCACATCAAGGTGTCTTATTTCGGTTTTTTGGGGGGGGGGCTGTTAAATAATTATATTGCAGTGAGACATATGGAAGGTAAACCCTTTTCAGAAAAAACGGTTCATGTATTCTAAAAAAAATGACAATAAGTTTCAAACTTTCGTTTGCCTTTTTTGTGGAACAGCTGAACCTGAATCTCACCTACTATACTAGAATATAGAGATAGATAAATATTTCATATTTCCAAGGTAATATAATAGGGTCAAATATAATGTAGCAATAAAACAACTTCCATGACAACCAAAAGCGGGTGAATAATTGTTGGGACTAGCATTTTGTATGCCCCCAGGCTATTCACATTCAAATCTCCGATCCAGAATCTATGTGAAACGTGCAAGCTTTGTACAAAGAATGACTCGTGATATTTTTAATTTCGTTTCCGCATTCCTACACTTTTAAGGGTCAGCACTAGAGGGTTCTAAATTATTTCAGTAGGTTGTTTGCTGAGCAGTCTACAAATAAAAAAACACCTATGCGCTTATATAATAAAAAATATACAACATGGTTACCTGATGTCCGAATTGGTTGCAGGGCACTCCAAGAATAACAAGCCCCTTGCTGGCGTACAGGTCATGGAGCTCGTTCATCTGGGTGTAATCCCTGACGGTCGTACCTCAGAGAGACGCCACGTTCTCAATGAGGACCACCTTGCCTTTAAGAGAAGAGAAACTGAACGCTTCTCCCGACAGCCGCTTAGCGGTCAGCTCAAAAAACTTGGACGCCATTGTCAACTTTCCTGAAACGGCGGAGACCGATCAGCCTGGTGCGGATGGAGAGGGAAAACTGAGACGCGCCTCCGTTTCGAGTCTCGTATTGGAGAGCTGGAGGAGGGCGGGTCCGAATCGGAGGGGGGTGGATCCGAGTCGGAGGAGGGTGGGTCGGAGTCGGAGGAGGAGGGCGCCCCCTACCGTCCCTGCTCAACGGTGAAGTAGCTGGGTGAGTGGGTGTGCTTTGCCAGTTATTGCAACGCCTATTTGACTCAAGTCAATTGCGCAACGCTATTTCTAGATATTCTTGTTGATTTTAATGGCAGGCCCTAAACAGCAGCCTCTAACCATAACTCCCAACCTAATAACTCTAATCAACTATTTTGCCACTTTGTCAGAAACCCAATGGGCCAGGGGCCGGAGCAGATGCCAGACTGCACGCCACCCCCCCACCCCCCTCCCACCTCAGTAACCTCGAGCCTATTTGTTTTTGACACAACGCGAAATCATATTCTCATAACTTTTATTTAAAGTAGCGTACTTCTCATTAAAAGGGCTTAGCAGCTCACTTAAACTTTACATTTACAAAATGCATAGTGCATCTGTTGAGTTAAGAACAGAATCTCATTTAGCCTCAACAACAAATTTCCAATGCTTCTTGTGAGGAGCATTGAAGAGCAGCATCTCAGATAGATAAAAAATAATAATAATTTCACTTTCTCAGAATTCTTCCGTGGGCCAGAAAAACTTGATTGGCGGGGCGCATTTGGACCACGGCCCGCCAGTTGAATGGCCTCTAACCACATACGACTAACCTAACTATGGTCCCATGCCCTTGACCCTAATCAGAATCTATCCTTAAAATCTAACATAACCCTAACAAAATAAAATATTTTGCGGAGGCGCAAATCACATCACAGACACTGATCCAACAGAATCCCCAGTAATACCCAGGTCCACCGCGGCACGTCGCTGTAGTTTTGCGGATGTACTGCAGAGCTCCATCCAGGGAGAAGCCGATGGCTGGAGCCGCGGACAGTGCAGCCCGCCGGGTACAGTTCTGAGTTCCGACGCTCCTCTCCAGTTCCAGCAGGTTAGTTGGACTAACCACGGTCGGTATAATACCTAGTAATCTATATCCAGGGACGGCATTGGAGGAACGGAGAGGTAATCAACGGCATCAGTTTGGTCTTTCAAGCTAACCAGCTAACAAACCCCAGTTGTGTAGCCTGGCGAGCCAGAACCAATGGCTAGTCCACGCATCGCACATTGCTAGACGTTGAATTGGATGCGACGTCTAGCGATGTGCGATGCGTTGACGATGTATCGCTTCTGGCTCGCCAGGCTACTAGTTATTGTAGTCAGGATGTATCTAACATGGCTGACCGATGGAGCCGACTGAAAGATCCAGAGGTGGGGTCGTGGGACATGTTTGTCTCCGCCGGGAAGCCGTGGTGTGACACCGGCTTGTTATTCTATGGTTGTCTGTACGTAACGGAGTATCCGAGACGCTAAGCTAGGCTAGGCTATCTCTAGGATGACCTCCCCTGACAACCGTTCCTTGGGGGCTTCAATGAATGCATTCCAGTCCATCAAAATGGTTGTGAATTGAAAATATATATATTTTTAAAATATATATTTATTTTCATTCAGTATTGAATCTATTCGAATATGATTATTAAGCTAAAGTACAACATTCCCTACCCTGAAATTCACAGATCGCAGTCCCACTCCGATACATTTGTCGATATTTTCCAAAGCATAGCCCACATGATACAATGCCATGATAATAAATATGTCCGTCGAGCAGTTAATTGAATTTGAATTGGACAGTTACCAATATGAGGGGAAAGTCAATGATCATGAATACATTTTTGATTCATCACTACTGATTAACATTGTTTTTCTTCATTGAAATAATTTGGTAGCTGCAACGATTTATTAAAAAGACATATCGAGGGGCTGGCGTTTTGTGTGGGGTTTGAGGTTTGTGTGCCTGTGTACACAGCACACGCAGCGCCTTGAGGTCGTTTCCCCACATGGTCATATACTGCAGGACCGCTAGTCCCTGCTTTGTCATCCCACCTCCATACTGTGAAACTGGAGTGCCCAGAGGAAACCCACACATACACTAGTAGTCTGTATGTGTGGGTATGTGTAGTCGTCTTATATGGACAAGTTTTCCCGCAAAATAAAGGGGGCTGACATTTGTCCCACCGTGTGTAACTCACTTCCTGTGTCTGTATATTTCCCTGTGTGAAGTGCTCGTTGTGGAGGATTTTGTCATACAGAACCCACGTTTCAAAATCCGCTTACTACAGCTTGCTCTGTGACAAATTATACATCATCCACTCTGCTTCGCTCACCGTTTTGATGAAATATAGGCAAAATCCGACTTGAAGTTACTCACAAATGTTGTCACATGTTCTTCTGGACAAATGCTTCACTGGTAATTCCAACTTGAATGAGTAAATGGGTTGTGGGGTCCGCGTTGGCCGAGTGGTTATGGACACCGCACCTAACGCGACCCCATTCATGTTAGTGGCGCTGCGTGTACCGCAGCGTTGCGAGTTCGACTACGCTCGTCGACTTGTCTGCAATGTCTACCCCCGATCTCTTCAACCCAGTTTTCGACTAATAAAGATGGAATAACGGCGCTGACGCCAGAAAAAATAACTTTAAAAAAATGGAACTGGTTGCGCAGATTATTCAATCATGCGTTTGTGGGGCATAGATCCGCACGAGAGCATTTGGGTGTGGAATAGCACAACGCAAGTTACCACCATCCTTTTAAAATAAAGCGGTAGATGTGTGCTGCTGCCGATTAGACATGTTGAAAAATAGTCAAAGGCACGGCAAAATGAATGGCACCGGAAGTGGCAAGCAAATACGGGGTGGTTAAGGAAGTAAACCGGAAACGGGTCAAAAACTTGTCTATACTAATTAGGATTGGTTGGCTTTGTAAATTGTAGATGAGCGGCTGTGAACCAAAATATTATTACACCCTGAAGAAACAGGTTCTGTATGGAATGCCTCACCATAAATACTTGGAGGGATTGTGGCATTTCTACATAACATATTCCTTTTTAT
>OMKY01061619.1:0-12138 GCA_900302395.1 Bregmaceros cantori | reverse complement strand
TAAAATATAATTGTAAAAAATATAATTATAAAATTCAACAATCATCAGAAAGTCAAAAGTACTTACATTTATAACTATTTGCCGCAGTCGGTCGTTATTTACTCCCGCCGCGGCATTTTTATTAAAGTTTAGGTCATTTTAAAAATGTCTCGCAATGCATTATGGGTTATATTGCTCCGTCTAGAGTACATCCGATGCTCACTACATTTTTCAGTGCATTGTGGGATACTTTCAGTGCACTATCTAGGGTACATGGAGAATTCGGACACCCCTACAAGATGGTGTGCGCCCCATATAGTGCACTATATGGGGGTTAGGGGGCGATTTCGGACACAGCCATAGCCAGACCTCTCGTAGAAGAAATGTTCTTTTTTTTTTCCGGTATCGGTATCGGTAGTACTCGGTATCGGCGAGTACTGAAATTAAAGTACTCGTACTCGTATCGGTTTTCAAAAAAACGGTATCGGTGCATCCCTACAGGCATCACACATGTCCCAAATGATTTTTTAACAACCTTAACAAATAAGATAATTGACAATGCATGACTAGCATAGGTCGAGCAGTGCCGCGGGTTCTAATCCCCTCTCTGGCAGCCATGTCTTTCCCCAACTCTTAATCCCAGTTTCCGATTTAATCATGTCACTATCTCTCTCAATAAAGAATGAAAAAGTGTGCTTGCGCCCCCAAAAAAACCTTAAAAATATCAATATTAGTAATCATAAGTTGCAGTCTTAGAATGCACACAGTAAATCTTGCAGTGTTAAATATGCAGTGTCAAAGTTCATTGACTCTTTCAGAGTTATTACAACAACAGAGAGAGTTGAATATTTACTAGTGTTGGTGTTAATTTGTAGAGTTACAAGGCACCGTGTCGATTAGACTCTACAAAGCCCCACCCACCTCATCTTCTCTCAAACTTTAAAGACCGCTGTTTTCATTGTGTTTTGACTCATGCGGCAACCGACCCTTGGTGTGGACTGAGCTTCGGCTCGGACACCAGGGGTTTGGGTCGCAGCGGTGCTGAGGCCGACTCAGCGTGTTGCAGGCTCTCGCTTTCTTCGTCCGCTGAGATGCAGACGCCCGTCCTTTTACGGGCGTGGCCGCGGTGCTAGCTTCTGCGCCCTCCCCTGGGGCATGGAGATACCCACTGTCACAGGCTGATGTTTAGCACTATGGAAAGAATTAATATAACGCCAAATCTCATAAGGACCAAATACACTCGGACACAGTGTTAAACTTAACTCTTTAAGCATTGATCACTGCAAAATGTACTGTGTACTAGTGTTCCTCGACCTGCAGTTTGAAAGAACTCTGACCCAAATCAATGAACTGCTCAACAGGAGCACACAGAACCCTCTGGAAGTGAATGACCCACATTAGACCACAGTCTAGCTAGCGAGACACTGTGATTCAAGTCAGTGAGTGTTATTTCTTCCATGCAGATCTCTACAGTGAGAGAATAAATCAATACAGGAGCTCTTTTCCCTTACTGCTGCACTGGTGTCAGCTCATTGCATTCTATAAACTAGGCATATGCCGCCGTCTCCGCCTGCCCGGAACGTGATGCTTCCAGTCGAGTGCCGTGCATAAGCTTAAAACCAAACAACTATTGTTAAAACCAGTCTCCCATCATTGAACGCATGCTTTCTGTATATACTGCCATTACTATAAAATGGAGATAGAGAAACAGCAAAAAAAGTTTGTAATATTAACATTGTGAACTTTTACTAATGTTTCATAATCATAATTAATGCTAATAATTGTTCCGATTTTAAAGGAAAAATTAACCGATTAATCGATTGATCGCCAGTAAAAAGGACTGATTAATCGATTATCAAAATAATCGTTAGTTGCAGCTCTACAACCCGCGCTACATTCAGGAACCAGCCTGCAACAAATTCAAAATGCGGTTTGAACACACCCTGGGACAAATCTATCCATCCTTCCTGGAAAAACAGCCCTGTACTAGACATATGTGAATGAAGCTTCTCTACCTAGACATAGTAACATGGCCGTCAGTACGGCTTGGTCTTTGTGACAGCTACAGGACTTGCCGGGCGGTCTGGCAGAGTGTCAATATCCCATCACTGCTGTTGCGAGTGTGCAAGCCTGGTTGTGTAGCCAACGTGTCACTCTGTGTGTGTGTGTGTGTGTCGGGGTTATGTCAGGTTAGATGACAGGTGAAATAAAAAAATAAAATAAAAAAAACACACAGACTAGGTCTGCATCTAACGATTATTTCAATTAGGGCTGCAACAAACCATTAATCAGCCATTATTACTGGCGATCAATCAATTAATCGATTCATGTTTCCCTTAAAATCGAAGCGATTACTAGCATTAATTATGATTATGAAACATAATTAAAAGTTTGCAATATTAATATTACAAACTTTGTTGCTGTTTCGCTATCTCCATGTTATAGTAATAGCATGAAAGAGCCTACTCTTACTGGCTCAATTCTAACAAATTGGGCTTTCACGCAAGCTTACGTGTTGTCTTTATGGTATTGGGGCCTTGACACTGGAAAAAGTGCATTGGGAACTATTAATAATAATATTAATATTGTTGTTGAGCTAGTATTTCCCAGGATATATTCACATTGAACATCCAATTAGAACACAGGACTGTTTTGAAGGACTGTATGTAAACCAATAGCATTGCATCATTAATGGGCGATCAAGGAAAGTGAGATAGTTTCCAACCAATCATGAGACTTGAGTTTTGGTCGAGCTATGGAGGGGAGAGAGAGAACGGCGAGAAGGTTTCGTTTTTGAAACCGAACTTGCTGGATGGAAACAAGCTAGCATTGTCCTATTGTGAACTGCAGGTGTCTGCTAGAGGAATGTAGGGAGGTTAGCACTATGGCCCACAGTTGATAAGGCAAGGACCACTCAACATGAGATGTTGTCAAACTTGTGGTCCGAGAGCCAGTAGTATTAGAAGAGGTATAAATATATTCTTTATGCATAACTATAATATTTCTGACAGGAACAACATATATTCAACACGCTGGAGCAAACAATAGGCCAAACCATGAAACGATAAATCGCTGCCGATTAATCGATTATCAAACTAGTTGGCGATTATTTCAATAATCGATTATCATCGATTAATTGGTTTCAAGAGTCAAATAGTTGCAGATTATTGAAACGACGATTGATATAGGCCTTCCTCAAATAATCACTATAAGCAACAATAACAAGAGATTAATCTTGACTTGATGAACTTGGTTTTCTTAACCAACAATTTTACTAACTTTCAAGTATAGTCGTGTTGCTGTGGCTTGAATCACAGCACATGCAGCATCAGACGATCGCTTCCCCTGACAGTCATATACTGCACGTCCGCTCGTCCCCGCTCTCTCGTCCCACTTTCACTCCAACGCTATCAACAAAATGGTTTAATATTACATTTGAATTCATTAGATAATTTCCCTTGGTTGCCCTAATGTGAACCACTGCCTAATGAGGGACTCGTAAGTTCCAGTGACTTTGGCCATTGGAGCTGACTATATTAATGTGGCTAACATTAAGTTCAACTGTTCAACACATTTTACTGTCCGTCATTATCCAACTGACTGTCCCACATTAGGAAGTTGCAAAAATGACCCACATTAGGGCAAACGTCTACAGTCTCACATATTTTATGCAAACATCACATTGTGTGAGCTACGGTGCACTTGGCTGGGCAACAATAGGGAAAAACTAACAGCAAGCAGACTGTGAGAGTCTCCAGGCACCTCGAAATTGAAGTGATTGCAATCCAGAAGCGTCCGATTCAATGGTAAAAGCATTACGGAATCGATGTACTTTGCAGAGTGTGCACAAAGTGCTGTTACTTTCAATCCCGGGCAACCAAATGTTGTTGTTTTTTTTCATATGATGAAAAATAAAAGAAATTGAGTGAGAGAAGAGTGAAGGGAGAAAAGGGGGAAGCGGTGGACAATGGACTCAGAAGAAGGGAGGGGGTTTCTGTGAGTGTGGATTGTGTTTGTGTGTGTGAGGGTCTGAGGGAGGGAGAGATAGAGCGAAAGGTGTTGTGTGTCAAATAGGGGATGCAGCGATTAGTCGATTAATCGGTGACTAAGTCATTTCAAAATTAATCGACAACTAATATGATAATCGATAATCTGCATATAAAACAGAGAGAGAGAGAGAGAGAGAGAGAGAGAGAGAGACGAGAGAGACGAGAGAGAGAGACGAGAGAGAGAGAGAAAGACGAGAGAGAGAGAGAGAGATTATCACGGTAACCGGTAGGGTACATCCGATGCTCACTACATTTTGCGGTGCATCGTGGGATGCTTTCAGTGCACTATATAGGATACATAGACACCCCTAGAAAAATGGCGTGCACCCCATATAATGCACTATATGGGGGATAGGGAGCGATTGCGGACACAGCCAGAGAGAGAGAGAGAATGAGAGAGGAAGAAAAAGTGAGAAGACGAACATGAGAAGTTCAAAAATAGTGCATTCCATTTCCAATTGCGCATTCTAATCAGGGACATCATTGCATCGTTACAGTAATCACAACATAAAAAACAGTGTTCCAACCTGTGTGGTACACACGCAGCAATGAACACACACACACAGAGATGGACGGCCATCTGTACAGTTATTACACACAAAATGCAGAGCGAACGGCTTGAGAATTTCACACCTAGCCCTTCACCCAAGTCCTTCATTGCCTGAATGAATCCACTTCATTATGGCGCCATTGCTCTATAGACCCGCCTGCCACTTTATTAGGTACACCTGTTCAGTCGGTCGTTAACTCAAATGGCTAATCACACGCGGTTGCGACGCAATGCGTTTAGCAATTTAGATGTGGCCGAGATTACTTCGGATGTACTCGCCATAGAGTGGCGCTCTCTCTCTCGCCAGCTGTCCTCGACTGAACCGAGCCAAACGCTTTCATTTTATTCCATTGTTTTAATTGGTATTAACGAATGGCATCTTGGTACGGACCAACGCAAACCCTACAACATCACTCTCTTGGGTGGACTATGAGCTCCGGTGCAACTATTAGTCCACTGTGATCGACCCCTTATTGGGCCTAGGAGACTCACACGCCAGAGCTACTGGCATAATAACGTGAGCATGAATGGAGGCTCACAAGAATAATAATAATTAAGATCAATAGAGACCGCATATGCAAGTCGATGCCATCGGGCCAGCCAGCTGGTCTCATCTCGCATGATGGAAATACGAACGAGTGTATTGCGACTCTAGATGAGCGCTAACTCGATGAGCGCTAGCTGTGAGTTGCCAATCAGGGTCGCTGCATTGACAAAGCAAACACACGAGCAGACAGGCGTGAAAAGATCGCTTCTGGCATTAACACCAGCCTGTCGGCAGGAACCATAACCGCATGGTTTAGGAGGCAGAGTAATTAACCATTAGATGTGGAAATAGGAAATACTCAGCCTCTCGATCCAGGATAATGCAAGCAGGCCGAGTCGAAGACTGCCTGCTGTATAAATAGGGAAGTCCTGAGATCGACGCCCAGCGCCTTACCAGGGCAGTATCGCCCCCAGATCTCGGGTAGTGGTGCAAAAGCGCCACAAGCAACAAAAGTATTATTATTATTAATATTATTATTATTATTGTTTTTATTATTATGATTAATGCTATTACGATGAAGATTGTGAAAGTGGATGTAATCCCTTAATCCAGGCAAATACCATAATTGTAAACTAGATTACATATTTAAAATGTAATTGTAAGGGACTACAGTTACATTTTTTTTGTAATCAGATTACTGTTATCAGAAAACATGTAATCCGTTATCCCAATCCTGATTGTTGGTGGCGTTGTCCGTTAACGGCCTTTAATGAAAACGTGAAAATTGTGTTGGTCCAGAATGTGTCTTCAAATGGTTTCCCAGCATAAAGTAGCCATTTATATGCCGCTATCTATCATCTGTCAATTCTTGTGATTGCAGTTATATTGCTTTAGAAAAATGATCATCATTAATTAATTCCCTGGCTAATCTAACTCAGAAGGGAGCAATAGGACAGTGAGTGACTTTGAACATAGCATGTTGGTTGCTGCAGGCAGCCACAATAGAAATGCTGATGCAATGGCTCAAACTCTGCTGCATTAGAATGTAGCATGTTTTAGCAATGTTTCACACTCAGTTATCAGGGACGATGAATATAATCGCTTCTCCACAAGGTCAAATTGGCCAGGCCAGGTTTCAGGACCCGTTGAGATGTGGGTCCAGAATCTAGCCTTCCTTGGCCACATTTACTGGTCGGAGATTGGTCAAACTCTGAGGGGGTGACGAAACGTGGCCAGCCAATGAAATCAAATCAAAGATGTACTCATGAACAATAGTTGTGTCCTACTGCCTTGAAGGATCATGTTTGGGTTGTAAATTTCTTTATATTTTTTATCGATAATGGTGTATATTTGTATTTCCTTTTAGTATTGATTGGTGTTTTAGTATTGATTGTTGATGATGTTTTAATTTATACTGTAATCTTGGTAGCGCCTCCTGTGGACAGGTGTTGAAAATTAGCACTTGTGCCATAAACACTCATGCAGTGCATATGGTCTGTCCAATGTGTCTTGTAATGTCCATACCAAATAAATAAAAACCAAACCAAACCAAACCAATGAGAGGAGGAGGGCGTGTTCCCCCAGTCTGGCAGGCATCAATAGAACAAAGGTAGAAATGATCACCTGCCACCAGTGGGGTGATTTTTTTGGCTTATGTAAACTGGACCACAAAGTTGAGCAGTATAATGAAAACATTCCAAAATCACATCATGCGATGGATGACAGCACACGGCCTTTTAGACCAGAGATGAGAACGGTTGAACTGGTTTGATAAGAGTACTGCTGGAGGATTTTTGATGAAAACAAAATTCTGGGAAAGGAAACAAAATCCTGGAAGCAAATGAGCTACAGCAACAGGGACATGTTTTGGATTTGTTTCCAAAAGCTAGAATTTAATGAATGTTGGTCAACGTGAATTGAAATGTGAAACAGATTACTGTTGCAGTGCCTGAGAAGCAGCCCTGCCGAAACGGTTTGAATACTCTCTTGTTCTCTATGATGTTTATATAATTCATACTACACGTAGTACTACTTTCAGAGTTATTACAACAACAGGTGGAGTTGAGTATTTACTAGTGTTGGTGTTTGCAGAGTTACAAGGCGCCGTGTAAATTAGACTCTACAAAGCCCCGCCCAAAGATCACCCACCTCGTCCTCTCTCAAACTTTGAAGACCGCCATTTTCATTGCACCGTGACTCACCCGAACCTTAGGGTGGGCCGAGGTTCGGCTCGGACCCCAGGGGTTTGGGTCGCAGTAGTGCTGCCGACTCGCCGTGTCGCAGGCCCTCACGCCCGCAAGTCCGCTCAGATGCAAATACCCGTCCTTTCACGCATGTGCCGGCAGTGCTTGTACAGTGTTAGCCAGTGTTCATTTTTTACTCAATTTCAAGGTAATTTTACTCTAGAAATGTAACACAATGGAAAGAGTGAATTCAACACCAAATCTGATAAGGACCAAATACACTCAGACACAGTGTTGATTTAACACTGCAGCATTTACTGTGTAGGGCTGCATCTGACCATTATTTTAATCGTCAATTAGTTGCCGAGTATTAAAACAATTAATTTACTAGACGGTTGTATTGTTTTACCTTCAACAACTACCCCAAATTCTCATTGAGCAAATTAATCTTACCAACTTGCAATCTAGTCGAATTTGGCTCTTTTCAACCAACAAATATACACTGGTTAAGTTACTTCCTCTGACACAAACCCATTACATGTAATTTATACCATAATATTTTAATGATTTTCTTCAAATTCAGGTTTCTTTATCAATTAAGTCTAATTAATGTTTCATATTTTCAGAAATTATGAATTAATATCAAATTTGTGTGGATCAATGGGAAAACATCAGCACAAAACTGCCGACATTACAATTATTATTAGTTGTTGATTATTTTTTATAATCGATTAATCGCCGTTTAATCGATTAATTGTTGCAGCCCTAATTGATACAATATCCTTACTGTTGCAGCTCACAATATACATTTTTGGGTTGTTTTTCACATTCTCAATGGAATAAAAAAGCCACAACCAAACACGTTGTTTTCATGTTGGACAATTCCCAACGCATTGGGCAGCAGTTTTATTTTACAAATTGGGTTACGGTGGGTTGGGCAAACGTGCTTACAAATGAATATTTAGGTTCATTAAGATGTGAATTCCTACTGTTCCTTTGCCCGTCTACACACACATGCACACTCAACACACAGCCTTAAATACACACACGCACACACACACACACACACACACACACACACACACACTGAGTCTCTCCTTCTGCTAAAACATTAAGAAAGTTCAACCAAATGCGAATCTAATTATTCACCACATGGAAGTCAAACAAAGCACTGACCATGAAACTGTTATCTTAAATTGAGGATCAGTGGGGTGTGGTAAATTCTTAAAACGAAGTTCTGGACTTTGCTCTTAGGATTAAATACTGGAGGTTAGGGTTCCAACAAACAATTATTTCAGTAGTTGATTAGTAGCAGATTAATTATTATTATTATTTTTAAGTACTTTTTTTGGAAGGGCACGTCCCTGGAAAAGACGTCTAGTTGCTACAACAGGGTCACAGTAAACACGAGGACCACCAAATATAAACTAGACGGGGCTGGCTCAGTGGCACAGTGGGCTAGACTCCTGCACGCATCCAGCCCCATGCATAGTCTGGTGCCTGTGTTCACAGCACACACAGTGAAGTGAGATCCCTTCCCCTCATGGTCAAATACGGCAGATCCGCTCACCCCCCATTCCCACTAACCTTGTCAATCAATCAATCTTTAAAAAAAGGAAAAAAACAAGAACCAGGCTTCGACCAATATGATGTAGTTTACTGACATGTACGGCGTCTGAGGTTCGACCCCTCACCCTCAGCACTCCACAACATAAAAGTATAGACAACCCTTTGTGGACATGCTGACATCTCTATAGAAGACCTTCAGTGAGCCAGTGTAACGCTTTTTCACAGCAGTTATTTACTGAAAATGACTCGGATGGAGCAGAACTGCCTCTCAAACACGAAAATCGATAATGACCTCGGAAGACGTTGTTTACTCATTGATTACCCCAATGCCTTGCTGCAACCAGGCTCAATAGATGAGACAAAAAGAATATATTATGTTATGTTGAAGAGTATTTTGCAAAGAAATTCAACATCCAATGTAAATACTGTTGACGTCGATATTGTTGTTATAAAGTCAAATAGACAAGAGGCCTGTTCAGATAAAACACAGATCTTCAACACAGTACATTGACTGAAATTGATTGAAAAAAAGTAACAATGATATGTATATATAGTGTATGGGTAGATGTTAGAGGTGGACGATATACCAAAGAAACTGATATACTGAAAAGCCCATTTGCTGAACACAAGAAAAAGCTAAGTTCATGTGAATGTAGGAATCTGGTCAGCTCTTGAAGCGCTAATAAGTTGTTGACCAGAATCCTGAGCTGGACAGCAGCCGGAAGGGCTGCGCAAGGTCCTGAATTTACATGAACTCAGTTGCATTTGTTGCGTTGTGTGCAATAAATGGGCGGTGGCTGCAGGTGCGTGTGCCGCAGTCTGGTAACCAGTCTAATGCTGCCCGCTAGCGGCCGCTGTTCGGTAAATTATTTAGCTATGCTGGCGTCTCTCTTCAACTGTGTTTTTTTTTATACCGAAAAGAATACTAATACCGACGTGAATTGCACAGTATACCGCAATATGCATTTTAGGCCATATACACATCTACTAGAATTGGGTGAAATGTATCCATGAATATAATCAAGGTACCGGTATGACAATGTATTAATATTTCTTCTTTAGTATATCTGTTCCTACTCATTCAGCATCCAAAATCGATCTTTCATTCTGCTTGTATTGACTCGACCTGTCGTAACACTACCAGCTTCGCCTCTCTCTCCTGGAGAGAGGTGCACTTTCCCAGCTAGATAAGAAGGGATCACTCTCTCTCATTATTTCTCTCTCTCTTCCTCATCTCTCTCTCTCTCGGTCTGTCTCTCTGCATAACATTGATCCATTTGTATTTGTAGAAATAAATCTATTGTGTGGTGATTGGGGTGTGTGCAGCACGGGAGAATCTCGTCTAGAGGGTGAAAGATGATCCGGCTCACCCAGCTGCTGCTGCTGCTGCTGCGGCTGGAGTGTCTGGCTATTAACGGCCTTCATCTTGCCGTCCCGGGTGGCCGTGTCGCAGTGAGAGCCTTTATTAGTATCCTGGTCACTGTCGGCCTGGTCGCTGTCTCCGTGCCCACTGTCTCTCAGGCTCGCCCGCTCTGCATCCTTAAAGGTGGAGCTGAGGAGCAAAGAGGCAGGTCTGGTGTAATAACTGTGGACAGTAGGTGGTGCTGTTCTGTTGTTACACTGGAACCATGAAACCATCTCCTGATGAAGGAGGTGACTTGGACTTAGGTTGATGTTAGATGTTTAAAGATCCTGTGAAGGGGCGGGGTTAAGCTGCCTTGTCCCGCCCATTCGGCTTTCTTCAACATGGACCAAGCATCGACCAAAAAAGCGCAGACCAAAATCCTACATGCACTTTAAGAAAGTGGATGGACCGGGAAACCCCAGATAACCCCACCTCTTCCCAGGATCTTTAAAATCTCTGACATGGAGACTGTCGGATACGGGATTCGAACCATCAACCTTTCGGTCTTTGGAACGGCGGCTCTACAGGCAGCTCCATTATGATTATTTATTTGAATTTTGAATCTGCTGTTCCCAAATGGAACCACTTGTTCACATTCACACATCAATGGAGATGACACCCATGAAAGGCGCTCAATCAGCTCACATCAATAGTATATATGATAAGTGCTGGCTCTGTGGCGCAGCCGGGAACACACCCGCATCCAGCACATGTATGGTGTCTGTGACTTAGTTCACAGGTACGGGCAGCCTCGTGAGTTCTCCTCCCCTTGCCACCCTTTCTGCAATGTCTTCCCCGGTCTTTCTTGTCCCACTTTTGCACTAATCCTAAATACAGCACTTCCGACGAAAAAAATTTGTTAAACTAAAATTAAAAACATTACGATATAAAACATATAACATATATATGATACTGCCAATCTAGGTCATCACTATACCAGTAGTCTTGAGTCGAAAGGAAAGCCAATTCTTGCGGCAATTTGTGTCAGATTGTGAAGGCATTCCAAACCAACGTGGACATGTTATGTGCTAGGAGATAAAAATGGAGCTTTATACGAGACACTAATGGGTTTTGCATTGGGATCCTGAGTGTGGTGGAACTACGTAGCTGCCTGGTCCCCACGGATAAACCTCTCTCAGATAATTGCCAACAGGAGCAAACCAGGAATAACAGCTTTCTTCCATCTTGGAAGTTCTCTCACACACACCAGGGTTCTAGCACGAAGCACCGCCTTGAATTTTAGACTTTTCAGACCATCATGAGAACTTTTTTAGCTGTGTTACTCAAGGGCCTTCACACCCAAAAGCCACATTTTCACTGGAATTTTTTCACCTATGGATCCCTGGTCATTCGGAACAATTGCGGAGGACATCTGTAAACGTAAAACGTACTTTATTTCGTCACATGTTCAGTGAAATTCATCCTCCGCATTTAACCCATCCCTGAGGAGCGGTGGGCAGCCACGTGCGCAGCGCCCGGGGGCCAACTCCAGATTCTGACCCAGTGCCTTGGCCAGGGGCACTGACTGGAGCAGGTTAACTAGAACATGTTTTTGGTGGTGGGGGAAACCGGAGTGCCCGGAGGAAACCCACGCAGACACGGGGAGAGCATGTAAACTCCACACAGAAAGGACCTGTCCAGGTTGGGATTCGAACCCAGGACCTTCTAGCTGCGAGGCAGCAATGCTAACCACTGCGCCACCGTGCTGCATCTCATTTGAAGTGCGAATGCACCGTGTCAGTGATTTGCGAAGTAATAATTCCACTGCGAGTTACCTCGGTCTCGATTCGGATTTCACGAATCCAGCTGCGCGGTATAACAGGTGGGAACACAACACGGACTTAACAGCGGAATAAACGAAAACAAGACATCACGGGACGGGATGCAGGACAAGTGCATCTTGGGGGGGAGGGGGG
>OMKY01061615.1:0-13969 GCA_900302395.1 Bregmaceros cantori | reverse complement strand
GGGGGTGATGGCGATGAGGGGGTGACGCCACCAAACGATCCCTTTTGGCGCCGGGTCCGATTCCAAGTGAGGAGAAAACAAGCCAGGTGTAAACGCACTGAACAGATTCTGACCAAGCTGGAGTCGGCTGTTGTCAAAAACCACGGACACAAGTCGTTTCCTGCCTCAACCTAGGGTCTGTAGGTTAGGGTTTCTAAAGCTGGCTCCTAACGTCTAATTAGCGCTGGATTCCTTCTACGTGGTGATTTGAGATCATCTCAGAGGACGTCCGAGTTGAATTTGCCACCCGAATGTCCGCGATTTGGGATGTAATAATTCCGGCGCGAATTACCTACCGTAATTCGGGAAAAACAGACGTCCTCAGTGTTTTTACGCTTCTCTCGTCTTTTCCTGAATGGTGGAGGAGGGTGCAGAAAATACCAACCGCATTTCAGAGGAACATGCGATAGTTTTCATCGCGCATCATACACACATGAGGTACCGCGTGTGCACGTGTGTGAAGTCTGTATGTGCGTGCACGCGTGGCAAGGGAAATTACGGCCCATGCGTCATATCTTTAAAATGAGTAAGACAGACTATTGCTCATCACATCCGAATGCGCCACCACAAGCTAACACAGACGTTTACTTTTTACCGTTCGTATGCGACACTAATTATCACGTCATGGGGTGATTACTAAACACAGAGGTCCACGTAATTCAATGGCAGCCCCTATTCGCTGCACATCCAACCATGCTTAGGATTTCACTTTGATTTAGGGTATACATTCAAATGTAAAGCTTGTCTCTTGGCTTCAGTTTAATTAAATGTATACAAATTTGAAGGTATTTTCTTCAGCCATTTTCTTAACTTCCTTTTCGGAACTCCTTTTAATGGAGCACGAGAGAGAACTCTCGTGCTCCATCAAAAGGAGTTCGGTTATTAACAACTCCAATACTGTCCACAGTGGAAGTCTTGGAAGAGGTCTAGCTTGGTAGGGGGACTTTGGGGGGGGGAGGCAATTAGGTAAATTGCTAGTGCATTCTATAAATTAAAAAAAAAAAATTCTGTGAAGCTCCTCGAGGCAACTTCGTTAGCAATTTGGAGCTGTACAAAAACCGCTTGATCTGTTGAGTGTGGGTGAAGGGTCTCCACGGGTCTGCATTAACAGAGCATTTGGTCAAAAACTGCTCAGCCCTGGGGAGCTAATCCCGCTAACTAGCACTTAATTTTAGCACACACCTTCGTTTAGCCTGGCGAGCCAGAACCAACGGACCGTCCACGTCTCTGGGTCTGGTAAATTCAGGGTCGGAAAACGTCACATCGCAGTAGGTGGGACAAGCGAAGTGGAGGCGTCACAACCGAACTCCGCCCACATCTCGTGTAGCCCATACACCCCCGACCCCCCTACATCCGCACTGAGTGGTCGACCGATTCCATACCGATGGAGAGTCAGATTTTCCCGGACCCAATGCAAGCGTCTAGTGATGTGCGATGCGCGGACGATGCGTTTGTTCTGGCTTGCCTTCTGTAGCTTGTGGAGTGACGCTAGGCTGCGTGAGAGACGTGAGTGAAGTACATGTTTAACATCAAACCAACACGGAAGCGAGCCACGCGGCGACCATTACGCACACACTGGAGGGCGGTGGTAAGAAGTAGTTGTGAGGACATGGGAAGTCGTGACGATAAACGGCGGACCCCCAGACAACAATGAATCGTTGGAAGACAACGATTCCAAAATGATGGGAAAGTCTGGTGAGGTATTTACAATGGACTTGGAAGGAACGTTTAAAAAAATAAAATCTAAAAACGGACAAGTTCCGACGCCGCGCTGCGTGTGACCTAACGATGGGGAGGTGTGTAGACGTGTACTTGGGTCAGATAATAGAACCGTATTTAGATCAAGGCTTTGAAACGGTTCGTTCCAGAAACTGAATTATAACGTTTCCGGTTATGAGCTCCGCCGATGAACAAAAAACACTGTTCCCGGAACGGTCAATTACATTTCGGTCAGAAAATGACTGGCCGAGCAGCGGACACCTATGGGACAGACCGCGCCAATTACTTTTAAATAAGGGTTCCTGTTCCAGAACATTAAAAAAAATAGCGTTTCCGGTTTCGTTCCTTGAACCAGTTCAAAGCCCTGATTTAGGCGTACCATCGACACGATAACATCTATCAGTGAATAGAAAAGGACATGTAGTATGAACAGACGGGCTAGTAAATAGCTTCAATAAAAATAACCGCTTCACAAAAAGCACCAGCCAACCTCTCTGGGGCCGGGACCGCCGTGCAGATAAAACGCTGGGGGGAGGCAACGGTAAAACTCTAAACAAGGGAAAGGAGATTTGTCGATGAGGTGACGACTGCTACAAGGATTTCAAATTCCGGACAGTAATCCGTGTTCCGAAATTCTGATCAAGGATTTCCAATTAAACTTCAATCTTCTGTTTAGATGACAGGTTTAGGGTTTGTAAATACCTCCATCTTCCAACCAGCGCTTTCCAAAGCACACCATCAACAGGGACAAGGGGGCTTACACCCTCTCGCACGTATGTAGGATTCTTTTCCGAAATCCGAAGTGATAACGCAGCGACGTCACCATGCCAACAGGATGCCAACTCATGAAGAAGACCATAGAACCGACGGTCCAAACTGTGGAGGCATTCAAATAAAACCCTAACCTGTCATTTAAAAAGAAGGTATATGTTTAATATAGTGACAGTATGAACATTGTCAATATAAAATGTCCAATAACTCAAATATTTTAACAGAATTTAACAGTACGAGGCATTAACAAACTATATTTAGTTTCTTTCATTCATACATACACACATACATATATACATACACATACATATATATACACATACATATATATATACATATATATATATATATATATACATATACATATACACATATATATATACACATATATATACACACACACACATATACATATACGTATATATATATATATATATATACATACACACATACATACACATACATACACATACATACACATACATACACATACACATATATATATAAACATATCCTATGTCCAGGAGACTATTTCCGTCCACTTTCACTGCCAGTCATCAAGCCCCATGCATCTGGGGCTCCATCTTGTGGACAGACAAGTGAATGTAATTGCGTTTTAAACCCCGTTTCATGTTAATACATTTGCACTGAAGTTTGAAAGTCCATCAAATATATTTTTGTATAAAAACTATCTAAACACTGCGCAATATAAGGAACTTTAAGAACGAACTAAATGTTTGTGTTCCGAACCGGTTTAGGACCAATATTTTGGTGGCGGAACGGTTCCGAAAACGTTAAATATAGACCTGCCTGAACCGTTCGTAACTGAACGTTTTAAAATACATTTCGTTTTCAAACCCTGGCTAAAATGCAGCCCTAATGAGTCCTTTCAGCACCCAAGGGTTACACTAATAAAAATGTCATACTATCCACCGCAGTGTTTGGGCACTCACCCTTCTTCCGGAGTTCTGGTTTGCCCTTCTTGACTGTGGCCATCACCATGTCACCCACACCAGCAGCTGGCAGGCGATTCAGACGACCCTTGATCCCCTTCACGGAGATGATGTAGAGGTTTTTGGCCCCTAAAAGTAAAGCACACCATGACAAACCCGAAAAAAAAAAATAATTTAGTTGAAAAGGAAGGCATCATCATTTAATCGTTAAAACATGTTTTTGCTGCCGCAACCCTTATAAGTCAGTGTCATTTGGTTTTCCAAAACACATCAAGACAAGTTACATTTGTCAAAATTTACATTTTTCGTCTGTTAAAGGAGTTCTGTACCCAATCCCAAATTACTGTCCTTAACTGGGAAATCAAGGTTGAAATGTAGTTAGGTAAATTAGCTGCTATATTCCTTAAATCTAATTCTAAAAACGTAACCACTTTTGTGAAGCGCCTTGAGGCAGCTTCGGCTGTGATTTTGGCGCTGTAAAAAAAAAAATCTGTCGAGTTGAGTCAAGGAAATTATTCAACTTGCCATGATTAATCCGGCAAAGTTGTCAGTGCAGGTAACCGTGACTCAAGCACAGAAACTAGTGATTTGTTGGGCCACAGATTGAGACGTGTCGGTCATGGCAAAGCACCGCCGTCTCACCCAAAGTGACCAACACTATATTCCCTTCTACGACAACTCACCAAGCCACCAACAGGCCAAGCCAGTGCTTTTATGAAGGGACATCACTACACACCAAGCCGACATAACAAGCCTTAGCACACACTGTTATGCTGCACAAGACATCGTTGAGGATCAAGTTTCTATGACTTAAAAGTTACAGGTCACTTAGTCAGTCGTTTTGACATAGTAGGGTAACAGGTTAACACTAAACCTAACCTCGACTAAAAGCACGAAACGGCTGACTAAAGGACCTGCTCCAGTTGCTATGCTGCAAAAGTCATGGCCGGATTTTACTTTATTCTGAACAAACTTGGTATTATAAACAATGGACATGATTTGTAAAGATGGTACAAACAAGCTTGTAGGCAGCGCCCAAGGCATAGTACTACTACAGCATCATATGTACACAATTTCCGATCTATAACCTACCCTCAAATAACAATCCACATGCTAAATCACACACATTAAGAGTTCGGTACAATGTTACATTTAAAAAAGTGCGTGTGACAGTCCAGCAATTACGCGGATACAACGGCATGGAGCTGCCTCGGAATGGTACTCTTAACATTTTTTAAAAAGTCATCTCACCTGTGTTGTCAGCGCAGTTGATCACCGCTCCCACTGGGAGACCCAGTGAGATGCGGAACTTGGCTCCGGACGACCCACCACGTCCTGGACAAAACGGCAGTGAATGGGAAGACGATCAATGGAAGGGTATACTGACTATGTTCAGATTCCAGCACGAACATTGTAAGACACGAATAGTCTTCGGTTCATGAGATCGCTTCCAAGTTCACATAGCATAGTCCTTGCGCCAATATCTGAGCAACACGCCATGTTGAGCAGAGACTTGACTACTCGATCATGGCATGCAGTCACGTTAGTGTAGCCGGCTTTCATTCCGCCGCGAACGGAGAAAGATACAACTTATTGACCGTAGCTTCAGAATTACGGGGAATCTTGATACAAGAGGGAGAAATGTTTCTAGCGTTGGATGACACGAAACAATTTGGGTTATGTAGTTGACGTCAATGTTGACAAGCGTGCATAGGGTCTAGTTATCGTAAAAGGAACCGATGTCACAAGGTTGGCACATTCAACTGCTTCTAAATATCTAAATACGTTTATTGGCACCAAATAGTTTACACAGAAAAATTCATGCCATATAGTTTGTCCAATAGAAGACACAGCCATCGCTAGCTAAACAGCTAACGCCAATCGGCTCAAGACTATGTTTTATAAAACGCCAAAGTCGGGGTACCCCAATGACATAACGCACAACAAGTGGGTAGCGTATCGCGAGGAACGCCAAATGTGATTTTAGATCGTTCGATGAGCAAGTTAAAACATTAGATGGAGCTGGATTGAAAACACATACCTCTCTTAGACATTGCGACCGATAGAAAAGAGACCGCCGGAAGCGAGAAGCGAGGAATATAAAGGCACGAGAAACTACTTCCGGGTCACGTCACACGCAAGAAACTGCCACGGTGCCACCTACTGGATATTTTCCAAATTACAATCTATGTCGACGGCCCTTTTCCAAAAATATTTAGTTTACAATGATTCGATCGCAAAACGTAAAATCAACGTTCACTGCAACAAAAATAGGGAATGTAATGTGTGAGCCCAGGTTGAGTGCGGCAGTATCAGTGTAAAAAATATGGTCATTACAGTAGGCGGTAATAAAACTCTTCAAGTTGAAGATACTAATTCGTCAAGTCTATAATAATTTCTAATGAATTCATTTGAAGACGAGTCTGCATTACAAATACCCCATTTCGTACACTTACCAAATACTTAAGTACTTTCCTACACTTAGTTATATTAATGTCTTTTTCCATGATCAGTTTTGTCTTGGGCAATAGATTCTACATTACAGATTTTTTAGATTAGATTCTACATGAGCAGCTTTTTTACTGCTCATGCACAAAACATTAATGGAAATCCAACTACAAGCATTTTGAGTGGGTATGCCAACACATTTCTGGTAGAAATAATTTAAAAGATCGGAAATATAAAATATACAAGGAGTAGGCTACCAGGAAACATGGTGATTCTAATCAGAGTAAATTCTGGAGAAACTCTCCCTGCGTGTTATACTGTACCCTGCGGTTGCCTTGTACAACCAATTGTGACATTTGGAGTGATACTTACAAATCTTCATTCAACAGACGTATGTTTAGGGTCAGGGAGGCAGTGGTAGTTAAGAACGTAATGTGCTAGAATAACATCAATTTGTATCTCAGTATGTGGAAAACAGTAATTATGTGAAAATTAAGCAGTGTTCAAACCAAGTCCAAGTAGAAAGAGACGGAACAATGAAAATGCTCCGTCTTAGCAGACAGCGGATGGGGTGTGTAGATGACATCACAATGATACACAAAGACAAGTTACACCAGCGTCAAATATGGGCATAATATGCTGTTGGTAGAATGTCAGAGTGTCCACGTGTGAATAAAATTTCACCTGAAATGCGAACCGCTACAATGGGTTAGAATTTAGCAAGGAAGAGTAGGATCTTTCATGCTAATGTAAATGTTAGCAATGAGTGGAGAAAGCGGAACAGGAAAAAAGTTTGAATAATTTATCACGCTTAAAAATCGATCCAATTTTAATTTGAACTGATTTGTAGCCAGCAAAAATGGACGTTTAATCGATTATCAAAATAATAGTTGCAGCCCTAAAGGCAGGTCTTTGTGTGACCAGTCTTTCAAAAAGTAATTTTTTTACTTTAGGGATACATGTATATGTTCACTCCCTCCCTAGACCTGCTAGATTGACATGTCACGTGTAGACGATGCGGGCGCCACTTTATAACTAGTTTATTTTGTCGTTATTGATCTATTGACCTGTTCACAATCCGTCAATCTTGAGAGTGGATGCATAGCCAACTAAAATTCCAGGTGTATGTACCTGTACATGCAACAAGGCAAATTAAAATTCATCTTGAATTTGTCCCAAGTTAGGCAAAAATAAATCTCACACATGCCCAATGCCAGTCGAGCGACACAAGCAGACAGACATGAGTGTCAATACAAAATCTTTATTGTCACAATATCAAAATTGACAGAGCTACGTAGATGTGTAGAATAGAGAACTCAAAAATGGAAAATATGATAGTGACCAGTTGAACAAAAAAAAAATGCAATAATGCGCATTAAATAATGATGAAAAGGAACAGCATAGTGGGGAAAGAACAGAAATGGTATATATGCAGGCAGCAACATAATACAAAAACAAAAAGTTGAAAGATTTCAGAGAAATTGCTTAGATGAAAACAAAAATGCATTTCATTAAAAAACAATTACACCCTCTTCCACATACATTGTTCATGTAAAAATACTACAAAGAGTTTGTGGAAGGAGAGCACATATCTACAAAGACAAAGAAAAGACTGGACAGAGTTGGAATATTTTAAAAACTAATTGATTGGGTGGCTACTTCAACAAGAGCCAACACAAGCTTAGAAAAAAAAAAATCACAGGCCCCAAATGGAGCTGGGAGGACCGCTCCCATACAACAATTTAGAGTCTTGAACACAAGCCTTACCAATGTCAACACCTGCTGTTAGAACACATTATAGATGGTGAGGAATCATGTGTGGGGACTCCCTGACAAGCAACATCCAGCAAATTAGGCAGCGATTGGCCATTTGAGCCTAAACTCATGGGAAATTGACAAAAAGTGGATAACCTTTAAAAAAAAAAAACACTGACTTCAAGTTCACCAATGGCCAAACACTGAGCAAATTTCCAATCAAATGCTGCTTGTGTTGATCTCATGTCGCAGAGGTTGACCAGAATTGTTAATGCGCAAACAACCATATAGACGAGTTACAATCCCACATCTCGATAATGCCTTTGGAGGCATCAAATGCTGCACTAAAGTGGTAAGGCATTGTGTTGCGCCATTTATGTTGCAGAACAAGAGTTTTCTGACGTGTCAAAAAAAGGTGGGCCGCGGGAACGGACTTTCCAGCTGTGGATCTTTCCGTGTGACCAGTCAATCAAAATATGATGGTAGCAGGTCACCGGGCCGCTGAGGTACCAGGAGGTGTGTCTGTGTTTGGAGGCACAGGCGATCTCTCTTCCGAGGAGGGAGGGTGGATGGGGTAGGGAGGTCTCACAGGAAGTAGTCTGCCACCGGTTTCTTTGAAGGTATGCCCCGAGTTTCTTGGGGTGCCGCTTCGAAGATTATGAACTCTCGCTGTAGATGTTCATCCAGCTCCAATATGGCTGCTACATTCCCACATCTGGTTGTGAACAAGGGCACAGCAGTCAGGACTAGTGATATCACAGTGACAGAGTGGTTGTATGTACAATCATTTCACCGTTTTTAATAATTTGGCTAATTTTAGTCTCTTCCGTTTAGTTTAATTCACCACTGTATTAAGGCTGAATGATGAATGGTGATACTTTATAAACCGTGATGGCGGCACACCGCGGTTTATCCAAAACACGCATAGGAAAGGCAATTTTTTTTGTGTGTGTGATTATTGCACTTTAAATATGAAACACGTGAAGTCTTGCACATTCATTCAGCCTAAAGCTTCACTGCAAAGTGTAAGCTTCGCTGTAAAGTGTAAGCGTGCCGCTTCATCTTGTTAGTGAATACAAACAATGTGTTTTTTTGAGGAAACAGTTTGTCATATAGATATTAAAAGATTGCAAATAAAACATGCTCAGGTTTGTGCTCATTTTATTAATGAACTGCAATTAAACATTTGTAGCTACCCACAACCGAATGAATAAAAAGAAAAACCAGAACTATGAAACCGCAATGTATCACAATTAATGTTTAATTCGGAGCAAACCGTGCTGCCCTACACTATATCGTAGAGAGTACCCCTTTTACCAGAGCATGTTAAAGTGAGAAAACGTTTTATTCATGATTAATTTTAGTCCAAGAAGAGATATCTGCAAAGTTACCAAAAAAAAGCAGTTGCAGCTTCAACAGTCTACACCTCCGAAGAAACTGACCTGTAACAGTAGTTAGGAGCAGACCACACTGTGAGCACGGTCTCGTTGAAGTGCCACTTGTATCCCTCCATGACTAGCTGGTGGGCACGACAGATCATGTGGATGTCGTTGGCGGCGTTAAACTGTGCCACCACGTCGCTGCCAAACAGGTAGCCGGCACCGCGTGGGCTCACGCCCCAGCCTGTGGTGTCTGGAAGGGCAAGAACCAATTAGGACAAGCACGCCTGATGATTCTACCATCATTTAGGAAAGGTTGGAAATTTCATTGTCAGTGGGGCCGACCAAGTTTAAGCATATTGCAGAACTAGACTGCATTTCATACATTTTGAAAAATGGCGTGAACTAACATGTGAATATTGACTGCTGGAAACTATGTACTCATTCAAAAAAAAAAACAATGTTCAAGCAAATTAAATGCTCCAATGGTGTCCTAAGCCAAGACCAGGGTCAGATTCTTAGCATTAATATAATTTGTCAAAATAAAAAGCGTTATTGAATAGAAAAATCTAAAGTAATAAGAAGCACATTATTAAAGTATAAACCTGCTGTACAACAAATGCACTAACAATTTTGCCACCTGCAGTTTGATGTCTAGCACAATGTTTTTGATTCATATTAAAAAAATACAAATTCATATTAAATATTGAAACCAGTGACACATGGTTGTCTGTGGTGAGGCATAAAAGAAAACAAAACGTTTCCACACCTTCAGGGTCAGACCACAGCAGATCACACATTGGTCCATCGTGGGGAACTTCCTGCTTCCTGTCGATGGTACGAATTTGATCGAGTGTCTGGATGGATGGAGAAAGGCCACCGTGCACACAGAAGATCTGGAAAAGTTGAGGAAGAGCTTAAATCAACGCATGTGGTGCTTTTCCAAAGTGCCCCTCCCCCCAATTAGAAATAATACAATTGCAAACAAAAAAAGAAAGTTATTGGGCTTGTCGTGGCCTTAGTACAGAGACTACTACTATAAAAAAAAAATTGAATGTACTGGCTCTGTGGCGCAGTCGGTAAGACACCTGCATCCAGCACACATGAACCTAGTTCATGGGCACGGGCAGCATTGAGAGTTCTCAGAAGAGGCATTTTTTCCACAATCAACACAATAAAAGTATGTTAGTTTAATAGTCGTAGTGCATTACAGGAAAAAAAGATGGTGCACCAACCAAAAAAAAAAAAAAAAAAAAAGCAGCAGCTATACGGGTTCTCCAAAGAGGATAAGGATGTCCAGAGGGTTAAACTCAAAAAGATTTAGAAAAATGGTTAAAGTGCCCCCATTCATGTTAATGGTAATAATGTCATGGGGGTCCGCGTTGGCCGAGTGGTTATGGACACCACACCTAACGCGACCCCATTCATGTTAGTGGCGCTGTGTCTACCACAGTGTCGCTAGTTCGCCTACGCTCGTCGACTTGTCTGCAATGTCTACCCTCGATCTCTTCAACCCAGTTTCCGAAGAATCCTATCCAATAAAGGAAAAACGGCGCCGGAAAAAATAACTTTAAAAAAAAAAGGTAATAATGTCAATATTGCAAAGTCTGTGGTGCACAAGTTCTCCTCCTGTCGTCGACTTGTCTACGATGTCCCCGATCTCTTCAACCTAGTTTCTGAGCGTCGCCATCATTACTAGATAGGATTAAACGGCCGAAATAATGATAAATGGTGCCGAAATAAACTAAAAAAAAAGTAATAAACTAAACTCTTCTTACCTTGCCGTCTATGATGGCCGACAATGAGAGGTAGTCAAAGATCTCTGTGCAGTATCTCCACACCGTCACCGAGCCATACTTG
Organism: Bregmaceros cantori; assembly: GCA_900302395.1. Lineage (NCBI taxonomy): Eukaryota > Metazoa > Chordata > Actinopteri > Gadiformes > Bregmacerotidae > Bregmaceros > Bregmaceros cantori. The sequence continues at coordinate 3,045 of OMKY01061615.1, read as the reverse complement.
CGAAGGCACTCGTCATAGAAGCCATACACCTGCGTGATCTGCCGCGACTCGTGGTTTCCTCGGATCAGAGTGATCCTGTCTGGGTATCGCACCTGAGAGTAGGATTGTCATACAGCAATACCCATTAATTCAATGGTAGACTAGACACACCATGCATGTTAAAATTTGGTTAATGATTATTAGTGGTTATCAATGATTGACCACCAGCTAGTCGACAGGATGCAGTGCCACAAGGCTGTATTTTTAATATGAAAAGGAAATGTCGCAGCCGCAGATGTATGATGCCATCTCTATGAACCAGAATAAAGAGACGTCATGAGCGGCATGTATTGTAGTACAAGGTTTTAGTTATGTAAAAGGTGTGATCAATTAAAACAATAGTCGACAGATAAATCATTGATCGAACACAAACAGCGGCTGTGTCCGAAATCGCTCCCTATCCCCCATATAGTGCACTATATGGGGTGCACGCCATTTTGTAGGGGTGTCCGAATTCTCCACGTACCCTAGATAGTGCACTGAAAGTATCCCACAATGCACCGCAAAATGTAGTGAGCATCGGATGTACCCTAGACGGAGCAATATAACCCATAATGCATTGCGAGACGTTTTAAAAATGACCTATACTTTAAAAAAATAGCGTGATGACTGTTGAATTTTATAATTATATTTTCTATAATTATATTTTATAATAATTTTGACGGCGCCAACTAGTGTCCGAAATCTCGGACACTAATCTATGGGCGGTAGGGAGTAGGGAATAGGGAGCGATTTTGGACACAGCCAATGTGTCATGTATATGCAATATGGAGACTTAAAATGAATCTTGAAGCAAGGTAGATTCTGGCTCTGTGATGCAGTCGATTAGACTGCTGTGTCCACACAGACAGTCTTGAGGCTGCATCTGGAGCTCACAGCACAACACAGCAGTCGTGAGATCGCTTCAGCTCACCGAGTGTTCTGCTGGTCTGCTCCCCCTGCTCTCTCGTCCACACCAACCAGGATAATAAAATGGGAAAACGGCGCTTGTGGCTAAAAATGACATGAAAAAAAAGCACCAATTTAGATGTTGTTTGGAAAGTATGCACTCCCAACATCCCAGTGAAATTCTTATGTTTGTTCATCCACTTCTCATCATTCTCTGTTGATTCAATATAGGGCTGTTGCACGATGACATCACAGTCAGACGGACAGTCAGAGAGCGATGTTTGCATGACATTGTTTGTTTAGAAGTCTTCTATTATTGATTTATCCATCCATCCTATGTCTTTGTTGACAAGGACACAGAACTTAATGTTCTATGGGTCTGGATAAAACCCTGACACTGGGACATGCTGAATTTGAAAAATGCTGGCACTGAAGCAGTTAAGTATTTGTACTTATTTTTTTGCTGTGTCCTACCACTGGTCCTTTTTCTGAGCAGCTGGTGCTTAGAGCGTCCATTTATAATAATACTATTGACCAGGGAATCAGGAGTTAACACAGCATTCTTACACTAAATCAATCCAAGATTGTTTTAATGCTCTCTGGTGCGCAGAAACCAACTTGGCCTTTGTCATTTATTGATTCGTTCAACGTCCCCCACATTTTGTTTTCATGGCGGGCGACAGAAATGAATACATCCATACGTACTTAGAAGGCTCTGGTTAGTGTCTCAGTCAGTTACATCCACACATACATAGAAGGCTCTGGTTAGTGTCTCAGTCAGTTAGATCCACACATACTCAGAAGGCTCTGGTTAGTGGCTCAGTCAGTTAGATCCACACATACTTAGAAGGCTCTGGTTAGTGTCTCAGTCAGTTACATCCACACATACTTAGAAGGCTCTGGTTAGTGTCTCAGTCAGTTCAACCACAGCCAGATGATCTGCATTTATTTTCTAGAATTTTAGAAGATGTCAGTTTCAAAGCATTTATCAGTTTTCCGAATTTTAGAAAACAAATGAAAACAAACATTTGTTTTCTAAAATAAAAAAACAAGATAAAATGAAACAAAACAATACAGCAGCACCAATCATGTCCACAATGGCATCAAGTGAGTCCTAAGTCGTAACCTTCAAGTCTCAAGTAAGTCCCAAGTCGTAGCCTTCAAGTCTCAAGTAAGTCCCACGTCTTAACCTTCAAGTCTCAAGTCTTAACCTTCAAGTCTCAAGTCTTAACCTTCAAGTCTCAAGTAAGTCCCAAGTCTTAACCTTCAAGTCTCAAGTCTTAACCCACAAGTCTCAAGTTTTAACCTTCAAGTCTCAAGTAAGTCCCAAGTCGTGGGGTAGAGGCTGTTGTCAAGGGACCTCCAAAGTTCACGGTCACTGTTCTTCTCTAGCTGTGACCAGGTGCATCCCAGCCTCTTGGTGTCTGGCTGGAGATCACGGCACCAGGTGTTTTTAGGCCAAGTCAAGTCTCAAGTAAGTCCCAAATATTTTTTTCTCGGGTCAGGTCAAGTCTGGTAATAGGTCAAGTCGAGTCCCAAGTCAAGTCATCATTGCTGTAATTTTAGCTCTAGAATCTGCTTTTAATAAAGTAAAAAGAAAACAATGGAGTTCAACAATATAAGTAAGTAAACATCACTTGCAACGCAGTGTCACAACATGGAGAAGCTGTTAAATATAGGACTGTTGTTCAGTAAAAAAACAGAGACAGTGAGTCAAACAGAGATGGCAAGTACTTTGTTACTGCACTTAAAGTACATTTTTCTAGTAACAATTATTTGTCATATTCGTCCACGAGTGGCACCCAGGCGCCTGGTTCGTTCGTGGATCGCACAAACACAGCTGCGGCACGTCGCACTCAACTCCGGAGCGGCTCCATGATAGGCTGCTCTCCCCTTCATAAGCAGGCTTCGGGCACTGAGTCAACGCGACGTCCTGATCTTCTCTCAGTGAGAACCGAGGGAGCAGTTTATGATTTTGTATAGTTTGATCTCTCTCTCTCCCTGCTCTCCTCTTTAGCCCTCAGATTAGTTAGAATAGATTACTCCGTGTGTAGCAATCATCGGGGTTAACCGGAGCTTCCTCTTCACTGCTACAAAAACCTGCATCTCCGCTTCCGC
>OMKY01061610.1:4172-14226 GCA_900302395.1 Bregmaceros cantori | reverse complement strand
GGATCGGAAGTGATGTTGCCAAACATCATATAGCTACTTTGCAAACGTCAAGTACTCTTCCAAATTAAATGCTTTGTGACAACAAACTCTTTAGAAATAATTGGTCATGCCATTTGGAACAGACCAAGATGGGTCCTTTTATTTAATTAGTAGTATAGTATCTCCAAGAAGTCCATCGGCCATTTTCATGTCCACATGAATGCACACATGTTACAGACCAAAGCAAAATCCTATGTGTTTTACACAATGGTTAATAAAGGTATCTGAACCTGAACCCTATTTTCTGTGGGCCTCGGAAAGTGAAAGAAAATGCAACATTGATATTGGTTCTTCTTGAACAACAAATGAACAACAATTAAGTTACTTACAAACGTCATCATTAGAATTAATAAATAGCATAGTATTTTTGTTCTTTTACTAATTAATATCAAGTTTGGTTGGACAAACAGTGCAGCACAAAAATGCTGACAATCACAATTATTGAATTCATTGGTGATTTATCAATTATTACATCTGTTAGATTAATTGTATAAACAATCTGCAGTGTGCTATGATTAGTCTACAACTAATCATAGCACCCTTGATTAATATCACCCTAATTCTGAACATTCACTGAATCAATAGTGAATTTGCAGCACCTGCATTACATTTTTTGCTATGTACTCCAGGTGATTCACAGTGCTCTCATCACCAGGTAATCTTCGGTGCCGCTTCGAAGCTGACGGAGAGCCAAAAGAGCTACATTGAGAGGAGCTTCTGGAAGAGCTATCCAGAATGCTTCACCGAGTCGTCCCAGGTCGAGGACCAGGTCACCATGATCGACAGACTCGTTGAGTACTTCCAGCCACAGCGCGCCCTCAAGATCTTCAGAGACATGCTTTCCATCCTCGGCGAGACCAAGCTAAACCAGGACTTGGAACAGTTGTGCCTTCAAAGTAAGTCCATTTGTCTGGTGCAGTGAAACCAGCGGTGATCAGATAGAAGGGGGAGTAGGATTACACATTGAATCACATTTAACTACACTTTATACTCTTCACTTCAATTTACCTTGGATTAGCTAACTTCAGACAGATGCAAACAACAATTTTGTCTACATGCCAATCAGTTCAGTCTAAATGTTATCACATTTGATATCACTTAATAATTTCAGAAAACCAGAATATTATTAATTATTCAACAATATTGATACAAAAAAATGAATATGAAGAAAACCATCAAAATATTAGCAAAATTAATTGTAATGAGTTTGTGCTAAATTGTAACTAAATTGTTGTACATTTGTTGGCTATTATTAACCAAAATTGACAAAATTTCAAGTTGACAAGATCCATTTCTGTGAATATTTTGGGAATTTTTGAAACGCAAAATAACCTAGCCGATTTAGATTTAGCCGAAAAGGCTCTAGAGGAGGTTCTATTGTTCGAAGATGGTCGAGGAGTTGTGCTCCTCCGTTTCCTCTCCGGCATGGCAGCAGACGGCAACATAAAGCTTCTAGAACCACACCTTGGTCCTTCCGAGAACTAGTCTCTAGCCTTCTACAGTCCACCACTGATTTCCTCCCAAGCAAAGCGTCAAGCCAGTTCATTTAAACACACGCCAACCCCAAGGCGGAAGATATAGTTCGCTTCTGCCTTGAAGAAGTGACACTTTGAACGTTTGGCCCATGCATCACCTGGGCGACTTGGTGTGACCATTGACCAAGCGTATTCGAAAGACTGAAAGCATTCTAGGAAATGGTGGTTTTGTTTTTTGTACAGAACGCTAGAGGTATTTTTCTGTTGAGATGACTTTCATAGCAGCAGCTAGAGGTGTTTGACAAGACTACTCTCGACTTCTCAATATTTTGGGGTCTCTGATATGATCAACTTTACTTCAAAGGGAGAGCCTATATACAATAGTGACATACATTTCGAGGATCCGTCATTGGCACGTTTCAGTGGTGCACAGTAGGGGTGTAAATATCGATTTTGTATCGATATATCAATACAACAGCTGACGATACAATGTATCGATGCGTACGCAAGAGTATCAATCTTTTTCTCCTGGACGTAATTCCACTCCCGTGCTGCGGGTAGCGCTAAACCTATTTGTACCTGAATACAGGGGTATTTTTTTTTACCATTTTTCTGCTAGTGTACTTTGAATATTGATATTTCATAGTGAATAAGTAAGTACGGGGGTATTTGTTACCATTTTGCTGCTAGTGTACTTTTAATATTAATATTTTATAGAGAATAAGTACAGGCCCTGTACTTATTTGACTTGAGTATATTTTGTACAGTACTTTTTGATACAAAAAGTACTGTACAATCTGGAACAAGGTTATCAAATGTATAACCATATTCCAGCTGTCATTGATTTATTTCAAATTTCAAAACATTGTCTATCCTGTCATGTTGAAGAATTGAATCGTGGTGAATTCTTGAGTATCGAAAAAAATGTAATCGTTGGGTCAAGAAATCAATACTGAATCGAATCGCGATGATGGGTCCGATTTACACTCTACTAGTGCACAGGGTTCGATTCCAGGCTGCAACTAATAAATATTTTGGTCATTGATTAATTGAGTCGGTTGGCTCGTAATGAAAGCGCCCGCGCCACCGGTCACTCCCTCGTCCGAGAGCTCCTACGCTCTCCTCCTGGGGCTGTCGGAGTGCCGGGTAGAGCGGACGCCAACAACGCCCTGGTTGCTTCCGCCGATTACAACCCGGCCGTCTCCCATTCCCGCCGCCGAACGCATCTGACCAGTCCAGCCGTGTCGGCGCTCGTCTCTGCTGTCGTTTGTTGAGGGACTGCTTGGCTCGAGTCACATGACCTGACGCGGTAGAGGCGGCAGCCCGATGGCCGAGACGCGCCGCCCAATTCGTCCCAAGACGCCAATTCGAGGAGCTTCGCTCCTAACAGTTTACATTGCATATAATTTATTCGATCTGGAAGCCCAATTCGTGTTTGGTTTGAACACACAGTAAGTTGGTGCCTTGACGATGACAGCAGTATAACAGTATAGGGCTAGGCTGACCACCTAGCCTAGATTTGTAAAGGAATTGAGTAAAATGTACAATAATTGTAAACAATTGAAAATATATTATATATACATAATACATATACATATTAAATTGTTTCCAAAGGTTTCATATTTTTAGAAATTCTTCAAATTGTAAAGAATAAATGGTCAAGTGCTTTATTGTGAAATGAAGGAATTCTATTGGGCATGATGGTTTCATATGTCGTTGATTTGAATGTCACGATATCTGATATATTATTATATCTCTCTAAAAATAACATTGTTTTTGTCCTACACAACCAGATTGTTTTTCAAGACTACACTGCTGATAATCATGATTCATAGTATGGTATTGACACTATTTTTAAATATTGTGATATTCAATGTTATATTGCCCAAGCCTAGTGAGACGTGGCCATACAGACTAGTGCAGCAGTCACTTTTTACATCTTTAATTAAAATACTATATTCCAATAAAATTGAATAAAAACCGCTGGCCTCAAATTGTGGACACCACAGGGGGGCTCGGCATGGCTGTGTTTTTTTTTTCTGCAGCTTCAAGACTGTTGCTTTGCTCTAACAAATGCTCACAATCTTGTATCAAATGAAGTTACAAATGATAGAATCTCAAACATTGTAAAAGTTGCATTAACATGCAGATTTGACATCTTTTTGCAGACGAGGTTCGTTACGAGCTGAAGCAACAGCTGAGGCGCGACTACGAGGATGTACCCGACACGTACACTGATCCCTACTTCTCTGGCGTCTGCAGCCACGGACCCAACCTTGAGCACGAATTTTGGACTCGCCCCAAAAAGAAGAGAAGGCAACTAAACGAAAAAGACCAGTGCTTCAAGGAAATCTTCACGCATGAGGAGCTGAAAAACGCATACCGGCACGTCATCATGATGGAGGGCAGACCGGGAGCTGGTAAGACTACCACAGTGCGTAAATTTATCCGTGACTGGACAGACGACCGTGATTATGAGCACATTGAGTTTGTCTTCCCGTTGCCAATCAAAGAGCTGAACAAACGCCTTGGCCAGAAGTTCAGCTTTCAGAGTCTTCTGAATCAGATCTATCCCTGCACCAGCCAGCTACCAAACATCTCTGAACTCATCGGAGTGATTCTGTTCATTGTAGACGGCCTCGAAGAGTTCCAGGGGGAATTGAAATTCGACACAACCCACTGCAATGGTGTCACTGAACCTGCTGAGTGTCAAAAATTGATTGTCAACTTCTTCAGAGGATACATAGTCCGTTATCAACCGGTATGGGTGACTGCTCGAACGACGCTTAGATTGGGTGTTTTACCAGAAGTGGTCAAAGTCTTCTTTGAACTGTGTGGCTTCCGTGACAAACAGAAAGAAGAATTTTTTCGCAAAAGGTTTGTGGAGCCAGAACCAGCAGAGTGGGCAATCGCCAGAGTCAAATCATGCAGGACTCTTGACATTATGTGTCATTTGCCTATGTTCTGCCTTGTCCTGAGTGGAGTACTTGAGTCTGAGTTGCTGTCGAGGGAATCCGAGCAGCTGCCCCTGAAAATCACCCCGATCTTCACAAAGTTCTTCTTGGAGTTTCAGTCCATTCGGCGCACCAGAGATCCACCACGGAACACAGAGGAGGAGGAGTGGAAGTTTCTCGTTACCCTGGGGAAGCTTGCTTGGGTAACACTGAGGGATGGAAAACAGGAGCTTGTCGAGGACCACTGGATGGACATCTTCAACAATTTGGAAAGTCGGAAGGAAGCCGCTAATGGTTATGGCCTAGTCATGTTCCTTGACGACAGAGACTATATCTGGACCAACAGCCATTCTCTCTGTTTCCTTCACTCCACTGTTCATGAGTACCTGGCTGCGCTGTATCTGTTCGTCGAGTGGAAGAATGCAATTAACATGTTGACGGCAAATGAGAACGTGCTTGCACGCTGTCTCAAACTGAGTTTGCGCAAACCAAAACGGTTCACATTTTACAAAGCTCTCCTCGATAGGGTCCTGCTGTTCAATGACGGCAGAGGCATCTTGATGCTGCGGTTCTTCTTTGGTATGACGACGGCCAACAATGTCAAGCTTTTGGAGCCACTTCTGAGTGCTCGACATGACTGGCAATCTGTCGTCCAGGAAACTGCTGACCTTGGCAACAATGCTGTTGACTTCATCAACAGCCAGATCGCGAGCAACGCCAGTCAAGAGCCTCCCAACAGCAAGGCCATTGACTTGCTACAGTATTGTCTCAAGGAATTGGTGCCATGAAACAACCAATGATCTTCGCTGAATGTGTTTTTGTGCTTTTTTTTTTTCTCCAATGAACTGATTTGTATTTCTTGTCAAAGTGTATTTCTCAATTACTTTTTGTACTGCACAGTTAGTGCCATGAAACTTGTCGGCAACCAATGAGCTTCGCTGAATGTGTTTTGTGCCTTTTTTTTTCTCTCCAATGAACTGTTGTAATGTATTTCTTGTCAAAGTGTATTTCTGAATTACTTTTTGTACTGCACAGTTAGTGGGTTATACAAGGCGTGAGGAAGTGGGTTTCTTCGTCAGTTCGCCCCTTCGTCAGCAGGGAAGCAGTCGCTTTCTCTGTAGGGAGCCGTCGCTTTCTCCGTAGGGAGCAGTCGCACTTGTACATTTCTGAGTCTTATCTGAAATCTATTGAAGTTGTGAATTCTGCATTTCACCTATCTATTCGCATGTAATGTGTGTAATACCTGGCAGGTATGATAATCTTATCTCCTAGAGAGTACCGTAATTCCCACAAGATTTCATGTAGAAAAAAGTTAGTCATTCTTTTCAGTTACATTTTCTGTGGGCTTTTAAAATTTGGACCTGGGCAGCATCACCATTTGCATCATTTTGGGTCATGAATTCACTTCCAGTTCCATCATTCATTTCAGTTGTGTTCTACCATTGTCTATTTGGATACTGGTTAAGCATCCATTCAATAAACAAGAAGTATGTAGTCTGTCGACTGCTAAGAAGCTTCAATAAAGCCCCAGAAATATTGTAGAGCATTGCTTGCTGTAGGAATTGTGACCCACGGGGGCCTAGAGCATTACCACCCCGAATCCATGCTAAAGTTAACATGAAAGGCCTTATTCTGTTAAGAGTACGGTCTTTCATGTTAACTTAATGTCAAAGACCTTACTCTGTTAACATCAAAGACCGTACTCTGTTAACCTTAAAGACCTTACTCTGTTACGTTAACATCAAAGACGCTGCGTATGCCAAATCGTCCCCTACGTTCCATGTTTCAGGGATATAAATATGCACAAATGTTACTTGTGACATATGTCAAAGTAATCTGAGTAAGTGACTTAGTTATACTCTATACCCCAGGTGAAGGGTGAACTGTAAATGTCGACTCATACTTTTCCTTCCAGGGTTAGGTTAACCCTGCCTCAACACAAGCAACAGAAAGGAACCTAAAAAAAAAATGTATATAACTACAGAAAAGAAACTTAACACGATCACCTGCCAACAAACAAGCTAAAGCGAAGTGTACAATATGAATTATTTTGTTTATGATGTGAATGTGTAATCGTGGCTGCGTCATCTGGAAAACATTGACAAAGGTGACCTTTTAGCCGACTGCCAAAGGAATATCCCCCCTACGCGATAGAAGTGTCAATAAACCCCAGAAATATTATTGAGCCATGACTGCTGTGCGAGTTGTGACATCACAGGGGCCTTGTGTAGTACAGGGCAGCCGTTCTATTGCGTCCCCCATGGAACCTAGGCCCAACAACTACAATTCATGTGAATGTGACAAATATAGCATAGCGAGTGACAATTTTTTTTTATTCCAATTAATGCCGTCTTACTATGTAATGTTTTTTTTATGTGCTATATGTAGTGGCACTTACATTTTTAATTGTCTTTAAACTTGGATACATACTTTTGTCTTTCATTGTTCAACCCTATTTTATTGTCATTCTATTTGATGTATTTATTTCCCTTTGGGGATCAATAAAGTGATTTGAGATGTGTAAAGTTGATTTCTCCCCCAACTTTCCTCATTCTTGGAGCGCGAGTTGCTGTTGAAACAATGATATACACCATGGAGATCAAGCTATAGGTGGCACAGTTGAGCCCACGGGGGTGAAAACGACGTCTGGCGTATCCATTTCTAGCCGCCCTGGGAATGCCATACTTAAATTCTAATGTAGCCTATTAACCTGTGCAATTCGTGGACGATGCATTGGGTCTGGCTTGCCAGGCTAGCGTTTCTCCAAGCTGTGAGGCTCTGGAAGGTAACTATACCAATCCTTCGTCATTTCACTTCTCTAATTTCAGTAATCTCTTCAATCTAATTTGACTAAAATTAACTTTTTATTAACTTTATTGAGTGATTATATGATTAGCTTGGAAACTGGGATGAAGTGTTGGAGGGAGACATTGCAGGAAGTGGGGACCAGAACCCGCGGCGCTGCTCGACCCATGGTCCGGGCGGGGCGCTCTTCAGCCACCCCCCTCCCCTCCACATGAGTGTACTAACGCAGTCAACGGTGGTAGGCATCAACTGGGAAGAATATGGAGCATTTTCCTTCAAAGTGGACCCAAAACTCAAACCGCTCTAAGAATACATGAATTTACATGATCATTAGCCACAACACTGTAATACGAGCTGGGGAATAGAGGAACTCGGCAATAGCCGAGCTCAGCCAATGCCAAGCTTCGTTCTAACTATTTAAGGTGCGTGTTAGTGCAAGTCTGGGCATCAACGAAGCCGGCCCAGAATGCACCCCGCTGCCCCCTCGCGGAGGAACTGGGGAATAGAGGAATTTGGAACGAAGCTTGACGTTGGCTGAGCTCAGCTATTGCCGATCTGACTCCATTTGAGCGGCGTGTTGGCGCAAGTCCGGACATCAACGGCCCCGGCCCAGAATGCACCGCGCTGTGCATTTATTAACAATACGTCAAGTAACATGGTGGCCCTGTGACAGAACGCCACAGGAACAGAACGTCTGTTACACCACAGCCCGTACAACACATGGATACCATTTGTGCAACTGGGTGGCGTTTATTGGTGAATATTCAACACAATGGCAGCTCGCTTTCATCGAAATGGCTTCAGACACATCTTGATCTGTACTGACAGGAGCGTGTGCGTGTCCCAATATGCATCCTTGTACCTTTGTGTCGTGTATTAGCGAGATGCCTTTGTGACAACAGCAGCAAACAAAGCAAATAAATTACAAATTCAAATCGTTCCGCTTCTCTTTCAAGTCATGGTTCACATATCTTAATGAATAGTGCCAAGTTATGCAATTTGGGACAACTCTGTCCAACATTGTAATGAAAAAGTTGCAGATAAAACTCTAAAAACCGAGTACACAAAATGGAGTGGAAAATAAAAACTACTGACTGGCACAGATCTCTGGCCCATTAAACATTTAATTTGGTTCCATTATCACAAATAAAAAATGACATAACAATAGTTAACCAGAACAACCGTTTTGGGAGGGCCAAAAGTATTGTTGATTTAAATACTTCATTTTTAATGTTAAACACATTCTAAGACGAGAAATGGCAGGAACAAAAAAGGGTCGACTGCAATCGAATCGAATGCATTGCCACCTATAAAAATATTGCACCCGAAAAGATGCGGGAACCTTGACAGGACGATAGAAAGTAGTTCCCTATAGAACACCGCCTTTTAGGAACAATTTCCAGTACCTTTAACGGACCATCACGGGAAGAAACAAAAGCTTGATGAAAGCAATAAACTTTGATGTGTACTGGAGGTGAAAAGGCGGCATTGACTAATATACCAAACGTGTTGCTCTTGACGGCAAATCCTCTGAAGGGAAGTAGATCCGAATGATGTCTGTGGCGGCAACTGCAACACAGTGGCCGGTACCGCCTCGAGGCCGCACTTGAGAAGACAACGGAGGAGTCGACACCAAAACATGAACAGAGGGCGGGGATTAAAAAGATCTTTACATCGAGGATGGAACTGGTGGGCGAGTGTGGAGAGCAGTATCACTGTTGTGGCTCACGACAACTGACACTCATCCCGTCAAATAGAAATCAGTGTAAGTACTGGGCCAGCGAGGACATAGAAAAACAGTACGTAGACACATTCGAAATCTCGTTAAGTTATTCCGTGGGGGGCCGCCAGGTCCAGCGAGCCAAGGTCCAGCTACCTGCCGAACAAAACCGTTATTGAAAAACGAAAAACCCAATCACTCGAGGCCCAGCACGTAGTTGATGCCTTGCACGAGGCCGATGATGACGGGCTGCCAGGCGACGAGGTAGCGCAGCCAGTCCAGCAACTGACCGTACATGACATGAGGCCTCTCCCAGCTGACGTCACAGTTAAGGTCTGGAACCGAAGAGCAGAACATGCTGAAAACATTTCACAATGCATGTGCAGTAAAGGGCCGTCAATCTTCACTCAATACGAGTTCAAAAGGATTTGAAATTTTAATTATTTAAATCACTTTTACAGTATCTCGTTTAGCTAATATGATATTCTCATTATGAGATTTCTTTTTATATTTTTGTATTGGTGAATTAATAAACACTAGTGTTCTTTTCACACTTTGAAAATTATAAATATGCTCAATTGTTGACAGAAATATTGCACCGATCTGTAGAGTAAATCAACATTGTTAAATGGTTTGCATAATCTTGAACATGCAGTTTTTTTGCCGAGAAGCTTGTCGCTTTTGCTGGATGCACCAGGCGGAATCTTAAAATAAATCAATAACAGGCAGTCAACGTAGCCACTAGGTGGCAGCACAACGAAAACATAATTTTGATCATGTCTCCGGCGCTAGCTGCGAAGAAGTCTCCTCATAAGTTTATAGGCCGGCCGCGTTTTTACGGATTGCAAACCAAAACCCATAACCACGCCCCCGAAGCGACCGCGCTTGGCTATCGCCCCGCCCATTGACGCGTCACGCCCTGCCCATCACGAAAGAACGTGAAGTCAGCAGCGACTTAAGGCTGTCTGCTAGCGTTCTGAGCATCAGCCAGCATAGCTCAGTAGAAAGACACTAGTCTTTCATGCTAGTGTCCTGGGTTTGATTCCTATTGCCGCTTACTT
>OMKY01061574.1:0-17188 GCA_900302395.1 Bregmaceros cantori | reverse complement strand
CACGATGACCCGGCGAGCGTCAAGCACACCGATCCGCGCTGTAACAGTCCCGGTCTCAGCCACAACTTTCCATCTCTACCGACCCCCCTGAGAAAAGTTTCAGCTCACCCAGCGGAGTCGGTCACAGATGTGATGGGCTTGCCGGCGAGGTGTCGTCCCGCTCACAGCTGTTGCGGTCCGGTAGCTCAGGGAGGAGTCGCACTTCCCCCCCGCACCACCACCAACGCGTGAGGGGCGAGAGCCGGTGGGATCGCACCCACACGAACTGCCACGGACCGGCGGCTCAAGGAAAAGAGCCGCCGGTCCCAAGCAGCTCGCGCGGGGCTACAGCCAGTGGCAGCGGAGGCTAAACTTTTCCCGCCAGAGTCCCCGCGGGCCGACGCCGGTCGCTACACCTGGCGGTCGTGTGCGAGCGTCGTGTGCGAAACACACACTCTCTCTCTCTCCGCAGTGATGGTTCGGCGGGTGACCCACTTAAAGGGACTCATGTAGCAGGGAGTAGAGCCACAGCTGAGCTTAAATAGGCTCCACTGCAGGTGAAGCCACTCTGCCAATCACCTCCCCCACCTGCTCTGCTACCTGTTAGCCAAACAGGCTAGCAGGCAGGATGGGGGACATCACAACACATACACAAGCCACCCCTGTCTAGAGATAACTTTAATGTCCTATACAAATTATAAGTGTGCAGACACAGGTGTGGAGCAACAGACTGTTTAAATCATGCATTCCTGCATCGCAACACATTGTTTATATTTTTGTTCGCACCCCTAGTGGGCTAGTGACAGTGGCCCTCTAAAATGATGAGAGTGACACCATAGGCAAACCCAGACAAAACATTGTTTTGTTTTTTTTAATTTTCCTTAATACATCTTGAACATGTACCACCAAACTTAGGGGTTCCAACATATGGTTTCCTGTCTTTTCTCAAATATTCCCCAAAGAGGACGCAAAGATGTGGATTCAGTTGCTGGAAGGTGTTCTCCTTCATCATTCAAGAGTATATTTAAAATGAAAAAAAAAGATTGTTTACCTGAGCTGATATCCAGGATAAGAATGATTTTCTGCAGTCCTCAGGTACAATTAGATCTAACTGGATGGTTGAATAGTTTTTGCCTATACTGAGTCTAAAATCATGGAAGGAGAGTCAATGAATTAATGTATATCCATCATCATGATACATGTAACATATGATTGGCAGGGTTGGGTAGTAACATATTACAGCAATCAGATCCGAACTCGCGACACTGCGGACGTTGCGGTAGACACAGCGCCACTAACATGAATGGGGTCGCGTTAGGTGCGGTGTCCATAACCACTCGGCCAACGAGGACCCCTTCGTTGTTGTAATTTCATTTGGGCAATACGGCATTGCACCGTATCGCCTCACACTGTGGCCACAACCGAAGGACACTCTCCTTAACAAGTTGCGTCACCCCGGTGTCGCCTCGCATATATTGCTTCACACCGGGGGCATGCATGTCCATGACTCTTTTTTTTTTTTTTTTTCCCAAGGAGTGGGAGTAGGCTTTGCAAGCGAGGCAAGGTTTTTTTTTCTTGAGCCTCTGGTGTGTGATTTGATTGGTGGTGAATAGCTAGAGGAAGAGAGAGAGGGAGAGATGGAGAGGGAGGGAGAGAAAGAAACAGAGGGAGGGAGAAATAGAGAGTGGGAGAGAAAAAGAGAAGAGAGATGTATGAATGTGTGTGAGAGGACAGCAATTAACAGCCCACAGTACACACACCATGGGATGCCTCACACACCAGTATTTTGTTGCAAACTCAAAACTCTGACAAAGTCTGAACCCAACTCTGCCACAGGGCTCGGACAAGTTAAGGAAGAAGTGGGTGTGTGTTTGTGTGTGTTGGCATGTTTGTGATTGTTCCTGCACGCCACATTGATGAAACTAGTATATTGCATGTGTATGGAGGGGGGGTTCTGAGATGGCTGCCTCATAACTTGAGGTATGGTTTCTCTTTTAAAATAACACTGCTTTGGGGTCCGCATTGGCCGAGTGGTTATGGACACCGCACCTAACGTGACCCCATTCATGTTATTGGCGCTGTGTCTACCGCAGCGTCCGCACTGTCGCGAGTTCGACTACGCTCGTCGACTTGTCTGCAATGTCTACCCCCGAGCTCTTCAACCCAGTTTCCGACTAATCCTATCCAATAAAGATGGAAAAACGGCGCTGACGCTGGAAAAATAACTTAAAAAAAATAAAATAAAAAATAAAACTGCTTTTTCTTTTCCCGCTTTTCTCATCCTCCTTTTTTTCTCTTTTCTCCACTGGCTGCTCTTTACTTGCCCTTTTTGAAGGTGCCGACACACATGCCCCCTAGAGCCAAAATTAGGCATAAACCAACCGTAACCTTAACCCACGGAATCCCATTGTACTCAGCTCTAGCCAAGTTACGATTTGGCAGGACAAGAACGTTTCCACCAGCTCGAAGATCATACTAATGTGCTCACTGGTGACATCAATCTTTATGTATGCTTGTGAGACATGTTCCTTGACGGCAAAGCTAGAGAGAATAATTCAGGCCAAAGAAATGATATTTCCACGGGACGAATAAAAAGTGAGAGGCAGAATAAAGCAAGCCATCGGGGCATATGAAGCCCTACTTAACCGCAGTAAAAAAAAAAGAAAAAAGAAAATGGGACGGACATGTCATGAGATCCTGAGGACTCTCAAAAGCAATCCTGCAAGTCACAGTTAGAGGTCTACGGAGGAGGGGAAGACAGAGAAAGCAATGGAAAGATAAAATCCAAGAATTGACAAGTTGCAGGCTGAGTGACACCATGCGAGTGAACCAAAGTCTTTGGTGGTGCCTCAACGGTCGGCCAGACTACGGGATAGACGAGACACAATACCAAAGTTAGCACTTGTTTTGAAATGATGATTAAAATTATTGCACACATACCAATTTTTCAGCGGTTTCAGGAAAGCGTGTTTTTGCCCAGGTTGCCAGGTTCTATTTAATTTGCAAAATTCCGCCCCAGTCTGGTCTGGTCCTCCGGCTCTCTAATCTGGGTCATAAGAAAATTAATCTAAAAAAGTATTACTTTTCACTCCCTTCCCACAATTGAACTTTGTTGACTATGCTATAGCTGGTGAACTCTACATTATTACTTGCAATTTGTGTTGCAGTTTTCCAACCTACCAAGTGAGGGAGACATTGAAAATACTGTCGATTAGGCTGACTTGATGATTGATAAATATTCAAGTTTTCATTTGTTATTGTTATTTCATTTCTTGCCGCACCTCTCTCAAGAACACCACCCAATGGTTTGCTGCTGACTCGGTGCAATAACAAATTGCATAAATGATTTTTATTTGCATAAATTTAATAAAAATCTTTGAATTGAATTGAATTGAGAGGCCAGTTCAGTGGAGAGAACAAGGGAGTGAGGGTTTGAGCGAGAGAGGATTCATGCTGCTTCACTGTGGCTCGTTGCTGGCTTTGCTGTATTGACCAGATACTCTCCTGTGGCAACTCATACATCTGCATTCCTACACACTAGTATGTACTATGGTCACTACATTGAATTAATATTGAATTTCATTTATTTCAAACACTGGCTTTGGCACTTTGACACTCTTGCACTGCAGGACTGAAGTCATATTTTTAGAAGGAATCAGATAAGCCTGGTGTGTCACTATCTTTTTTTATAGCTATTACAGGGTGTGAGGTGTTAATGAGTTACTATCGATGTCTCATCTCTGACGACCTTAGACTTTAATGGTGTACGACTCGAGAGAGGAAAAGAGCAAAATACATAGTATGTGATTGTGCAGAACTTATTCTGGTGGCCTTCAAGAAAGTTAGTTCTTGAGTCATATATCTCTAAAGTTATATACCGCTTCTTCCTCTTTTCTTGTTTAACAGCGGCTCTTTATTGTTATTTGTTGTTGTTTCTGTGATCAAGCTACTGCAAAATTCATAGGTGCGTAGGATGCCTTTTTCACTGAACTTCGATATCACAGATGTTTATATTCTTAAAGATTCCCCACCCAGGTTGCAGAGCTGAAAAATGGGCCATAACATCATATCTTTTTTAGATTAAAATAAAATCTAATCATCCGCTGCAGTAGCTCAGTCTATGCGCCGCTAGTCTGGCGAGCCAGAACCAACGCATCGTCCACACATCGCACATCGCTACACGCTTGCAAAATTAGCCTCGCCGTCGGTATGGAATCAATCGAGTTGATGTGTTAAATTTGGTTAATGAATGATTGATTGATATTGTTGATACGGATGGTATTTATTTGATTAACAGACATTAACATTAAATACAAATAAAATATGTATTTTTAATAATTTAATGCTTGTGCCTTTTTGTGGCAGTATGAGCAGAAAGAGCATATTTTATTTTTAAATTAGCAATAATAAATTCAGCGCATGTTTTTATTTCCAAGTGATTCTACTTATAGTAATTTTTATTTTTTTATTTTTTAGCATAATTTTATTGACAGCGTTCCCCTGGATGGTACCACTACCACTACTGCCTTTTTAAAAAATATACTGCTCTAATGAAATTGAAATTGCATTACATGAATCTGTTTCACATTACTTTATGCATGTAAAACCATATTCAGTCACTCACAAATTTAATTAAAAGAAATTAAAAACCACAAAACCGCAATATATCGAAAAAAAAAAAAAACACAATTTTTTTTCTTGTGAGTTAGTTCATGGGCAGTGTCATGAGCTCTCCTCCCCTCGCCAACTCTCGTCCCACTTTGTCTAATCCCGTCAATAAAAAATGGAAAATGGCGCACAGGCTGACAAAATAAGTAAATAAATGAAGTAAACCTAATCAATTTAAACATATTCGTCGTATATATATTTGGCAGCCTGCAGTGCTAACATATAGTTTTGCCTGGTGATCTACGTGGCCACCGTCATTTCTATCCCGTTTTAATGTACACAGTGAGCTACTTCCCATATTTGAAGAATTTTAGTCCTTGCTCATGATAATGATGGTGGTAGTTTGAGGAAAATTCATTAAAGAGATGCGGACATGAAAAACGCACTTTTCCAACTTTTTAATATGCCCAACGTGTCTTCCAGTCATGTTGTTCTAGTTAGAGGGCTTCCAAAATGTTATAATCATCGTCCCTGAGGCGTTTTTTTTTCACTCTTTATATGAAGCCAGCTCCTTTGGTACTCCAGCATACGACACCCGTTTGAATAATGAGTACAACTCTTTCATTCATGACCTTGACTATTTCCCTTAGGCGACTGAAGTTGCTGACATTTGGGAATAGGGATATCACAAAAAAGTGATTATGGCATGACTCTTTTTTGTTTTTTGTTTTTTTCAGCACAACTGCCATAGTAGTTAGTGTGGACAGGGATGGGAGAGCGGGGGCGAGCGCACATGCCGTGTATGACCGCTGCGTGGGCTGTGATCTAAGCCAAGGGAACAAGACAAAGTATGGGGCTGGCTGCAGCAGTGCCACGGGGCCAGACCTGACTGTTATGGCTTTTATACTGTTAAAATTCAGGCAACACAACACAAATCATATAAAATCTATATGCATATAATTACAGTGGTGAGAGAATGATAAACTATAGAAAAAATCTTTAGAAAAGTGTTCAGTCGATGTTGGAGACAACCTGACCACATAACATATAAAAAAAAGAGTTCAGTCTTCAGTCCGTTCACTGTAGTGTATACTCAGCTTGGTTGTGCTGGTTGTGTAAGACTGAATATGGTGAATGAAACAATGATGAATATGAACGCTTCATCTCAGCAAGGCTTGAGCTGAAGAACGTGTATGCACTGATTCTGATTTATGTTGCCATGTTTTGAGAACAGAATATTTCCGTATAGGATGCTGGGTACTTGGTGGTCCTATAAAATAAAGTATAAGTATAAGTATTTTCGACTAATGAAAGTGTCACGGACTGGCACACAGTGCCGATTGAACATGAACATAATGATCATAACATGAACTGGAACGGGGACATAATAACATGACATATTGACATGGAACCATTTACATCAAGGCTATTCAACTGGCGGCCCGCAGCCGGTTTTTTTGCTTTGTTTTTTGGGTCAAACAGGTTTTATCTATCTGAGATGCTGTTCTTTCTCACCAGAAGCATGAAATTTGTTGTTGAGGGCTGAGGCTAACTGAGATTCTGTTCTTTACCTCAACAGAGCACTGCACTGCACTACAAATGTGTTGTAGTTTAAGTGAGCGGCTGCTGTTTAACACTATTTGTGTGTAGTTGTTTCAGAATTGAAGCCCTTTTAATGGGAAGTATGCTACTTTAAATAAAATTATGAAATGAATTCTACAAATAGGCCGGAGGTTACTGAAGATCAAGATGACAAACCCCAGATGGGTGTGCGACTGTATTATGCAGTCTTCACTTCTGTTCTGATGACAGTCGGGAAGTAAAAAAAAAATAACAATCTGACTCTGTCCATGCCTGCTCTGGTGAGCATGTAAATCAGGGCTATTCAACTAAGTTGCTCAAGCTCAGAGGGCCACATTGTTCAAAACCCAATGGACCAGGGGCCGGAGCAGATGCCGGACTACACTTGAATATAACTACCTGCATGTTACGTATCTTTAAATACGCATGAGCTCTACAGTCGCTTACTAGTGCAAAGTGTCTTCTTTTCCTCTCTTCCTTTTCTTCATTGTCCTTTACATCCCTATCTTGCCTCCGTGCATTCAGTCACTACTGAAGCGCTACTTTGTTAGCATTGCTTAGCTTCACTGATCCAAACGTGTGTGAAGATAGAAGCAAGCTAAATAGCCGCATTTGATTTTGTGTGCTACCAAACTTCAGCTGTGTCACAATACTCACATACCAGATTTAAATAGAAAGCAATTGGAAGTGATAAATTGCTTTGTCCCATTGGATCCATGGGCTACACTATGCTAACGAAGTACCGCTGTGCAGTGTGAGTGAACACACAGAGCCTCAGAGGCAAGATAGGAATGCATTCAGCGAAGAACGTATTTCACTATTTATTTTTGGTTGTGTTTCCCTTTAAAGGTTAAAGCCTTTTTGAAAACATTTGCCTCTGCCTAACCCTTTTGGTTAACCACAAGTACAGTTGATTATATGTACATACGTCATGTACATTTGTGCATGAATTGACCAAATAAATTAATGAAATTAATTAATTCAACTTGTCATGTCATGAAAATGATTGGCAAAGAAAGGGTTAAAGGACTCAATCTAATGCTAAATGAGCACATCATTAACAAGGAAAATGATGATGATTGATGTGTTTTATAGTAATTTCACTGAGCCATAAATGGGGGCAGAGCTCTCTCTCCCTGTGACAATATTGAGATAAGAGTGAGTGAGTAAGAGTGAGACTGCAGCCTGTCCTGAGCGTGCAAACGCCATGAAATCCCATTTCAGATTTTTGTTGTTATAATTCTACATCATGCTTGTAGCAGTTCTTTAATTAGAGTATTTGGGTATTGGCAAACCATTTACTCATCAAGAAATTAGCGGTCACCATATCAGTAGCTGTAGTATTTTGTTGGCACATCTATTAAAATGTTAAATAGTTTACAATATTATTTTTAATCTGTCGTAACTTTTTCTTTCTGCAGGGGGATAGATTCCATGGAGTAGATAGAGACGGATAAAACGCCGGTAGTGTGGGAGCAGCGACCAGCTAGTTGCTGTAGTAACCAGCTAGTTGCTGTAAGTAAGTCAAGTTCCCTCAACTTGTGTTGCCGGGTGCATCCACACACTTGTGTGAGTGGAATTTGTGGATGAACGCATGCCCACTCTCTAGCAGCAAATAGAGTGTGATTGTACATTCCTTCTCTTTGATATTTTGTTTTGTGCTTCGACAGGGTCACTTGCGCTACTTATGAGGAGAGTGATGGAGAGTGGGAAACTCTTTACTCTCGCGCAATTGGCAGAAAACGCTCTAGATACGATTCAAAAAAATAAAATGCAGCAACCCGTTAGTACTGTACAGAACTAACTACAAGATAGCACACTTGACACTTGAAATATAACTCTGGAAATGTAAACTTACACCGAGTTGTGTGTGTTTCTGAAAAAAAAAATCAGTATTTTAAACCCGTTGTTAAATTGTTATTTTCTCACATTTTTATTTCACACCATTCATTCCCCCAGCTAAACGGCCACCTTTATTAATGAACTACGGCGAATGAAGTTGTACAGGATAATGCCTACGTTTGTTCTGAATCCGAGCATTGGTGTCCTCCAAAGTGTCATCTGCCCTCGAGTCCGCAGCTTTCAAGGTTATCTTTATTGTTTCTCAGGGGGCAATTTGTATTACAGTCAGCCGTAGCCATTAAGCCTCAGACAGGAATAACAGAGGGGAAAAGAACAGCCGTGCAATAAACTCCCGATGGAATCACGTCACATTATTTAGGTCCTCAATGGCAGCCAGGACGGCGCGGATTCTGGTTGTCGGATGTCCCCGCAGACAGTATCTGGGAGCTGAAGAAGGAGACCCAAACATGGAATAATTACCTGGCATGAACTAATCAGTTATGACGAATGGAAAGTATTAGAGCTATCCACATTAATCGTCGCAATCACATTTTTAACTAGAAGTACGCAGTCGTCGGTGTCTGCTAAACGGATATGCCTAAAATGCGATAGAAGCATCAACAAACCCCAGAAAAATTGAAGAGCCATGCTTGCTGTAGGAATTGTGATGTTTGTACATTATGTGGCAGGTAAATGTTTATCCAAAGCAAATTTTATTTGGGACAAATGAAAATAATCTTGAATCCCAGTTAATCTACGGCTTATTGAGTGTTGGCATACAAGTGTTATCGCAGAAAGGAAAAAGTCAGCCATCTTGAAAGATTTTATGCTTTATATTCAATACGTCCGCGTTGGCCGAGTGGTTATGGACACCGCACCTAACGCGACCCCATTCATGTTAGTGGCGCTGTGTCTACTGCAACGCCCGCAGTGTCGCGAGTTTGACTACGCTCGTCGACTTGTCTGCAATGTCTACCCCCGATCTCTTCAACCCAGTTTCGACTAATCATATCCAATAAAGATGGAAAAATGGCGCTGACACCGAAAAAAAATAACTTGGAAAACATTTTTTTGGGGAAAATCCCTCTACCCGCTCAGAAGCAATGGATCAAACAAAATGTTGGCCATCTTGAATTCAGCCATCTTGTAAGCGTTGTTTAACACGAAATCTGGGACACATCCATCTAACCGTTTAAAAGTTATCGCTTTAGGGGACGCGCGGTAGTCGAGTGGATGTCACTATCTCTCTCAATAAAGAATAAAAAACGGCACTTGCGCCCAAAAAATAACTTAAAAAAAAAGTTATCACGTTAACATGAAGGACCTCACGCTGTGGTGCAGCGGCAAGCAAAACCATTACATCCCCTGCACTCTGCATTTCGGGGATATAAATATATTCTTACAACAAAAAGCTGTAGATAAGACGTAACTGAACAAATGAGTGTTCAACATTTGGTTGTCAACATCAAAACATTGATGTTGAAAAAGAGGAAAAAGGCAAATGTGTGATCGCAGATCACAGTGTAGTGTTTTGCCAGCCTGATGTGCCAAACGCCACAACGCCTTTGGCAAAGCTACACAGGGACAAATACAGGAGCCCAACTCGGTAGGTTTTTTGTTATGGTTGGTTGGCTGCAGTTTGAACTGTTTGATAAACACCGAGTCCTCTTCGCCTGTCTTTTGCATGTGATTACACATATGTCAGGCTCTGATGGACGTGTGCGTTTGTCTGGTGATACCAGGCTAGTGTTTTGCTCCAGTGACTCCCGTTGAGTGACTAAGGTTTAGTTTCACAGGACGAAGCCTGTTTCTAACAGGCTGGTGTAGGAGTGTCATTGTGTTGAGTATACTATCTAAGCCAGGGGTCTCCAGTGCAGTGTGCGTACAAAAGACGATGCTGGGTGTCAATATGAGACTGCACAAGGCTCGTCTAGTTGGCACTGGCGCCTGTGGGCCATATGCGACTCGGATGATTTAGCACGCGGTCAGACCCGTTTGCCGCATTCATATCAACCGGGACTTGAAAACGAGTTCCATCTTGTTTCAATCGAGACGGACCAAAAGATTGCTTTTAACATTGAAACCTGTTTCCGCCAAAGAGCCATAACCGCTTGATCAAGAGGCAGCATGGTTAGCTCTAAGATGGGAAAATAGCAAACTAGTTTCTTAGCCTCTGATCCAGAAAATCCATCAGACCGAATGATTGCAAGTCTGCTGGTAACATAGAGTGAGCCGCAGGTGCTAGCCGTTAGTTTTACACTTCCTCTTGGCTGCACTCGTAGGGAGGCGGAACCCAGTGCCTTGAGCGGGGCAGTATGGCCCCCTGCAGTTAGCCTCCGGAAACAGTGCAAGCGCCACACAGAATTGCACTGCATTCAAACCTGAATTGTAAATTTAGCGCACTTTCATCCCGGGCTTAGCACAGGTTACGGGACATAACCTGGTAAAGGCATGCAATAAATAAATTGCGTGAAAATTAGACATTTTTTTGCGATCATACAGACAAACATTCACTTTCCATAAACCCAATCTGAGCTCTCTGGCTGGCTTATAATCAAATATTTATTCTATTTTGTATGAATCACATAATGCATTACCTATACCCCAGCTGAATAGACATGTCTGCACTCGGTAGGTGAAGATGTCATGCATTTAAATTGCTGCCAAATTTCATTTATTTATTTACTTCACCTGTTTGCTTCTGTCATATGGAGGAGAGTAAAATTAATGCTCTTGTTTTTGCCCCCCTCAAGGATGAAATAAACAACGTGTTCGGTAGATTGTCACAGGGTAAATCACTCTCTCAACCCCAATTTCCAACATGATCGCTACTGCCAGCTGCCTGCGCCCACAGGGTGTTTAACTCTTTTATTGCCAGGAAATGTCACAGGTGTTTCAAGACTAACCTCATGAAGGTTAAATAGGATCTTTACCTTGGAAGAAAAAAATTCTTTAGTTTTGAAGCTTTCCCTTACTAGGTTTCATTAAGATTTCACAATGAGCACAACAGGCCCTTGGGCTTGTATGAACCTAACCAAACCTAACCAAACATGTATGCAAAATGGAGCAACCCATCCTCCCATTTCAATCGCATTTTTAAAAATAATGTATTCACATCTCTGATTTGCTGTTGGTCTGTACTCGCAAATGTATTGATTGATTTTAGCAACCTGCACATTTCTTCTATGTCACTGAGATTGAGGAATCAATGTTTCGACCATGAACTATATGTGATCTACTTTTCATTCTGAGTCACGGGCGCGCGCGAGAGAGAGCACCCGAGAGGGAGAGAGAGCGATATGACGCCAACATAAGTGGCAACAGTTCCCAACAGGTGTCGGTAAAGGCCAAGTTAATGTAACGAGTAGCAAATTGCTGACATCTCAGTAAAAAGTCATTTATTTTCACCTCAAATTGACTCGAGTAAAAGTAGAAAGTCACTTGTGAAAAATGTACTTCAAAAGTAAAAGTACACAAAAAATGTAACGGAGTAAATGTAATGCGATACTGCCCATCTCTGCCAACAACCCAGGGCCAAAGGACCCGGATTTAATATAGCATGTCAAACATGCTGATTATGCTGATTATCATGCTGATGCATTCTTTGCAGCCTATTCAGGATTATCTGGAAAGGGTTGGAGATGGGGAGGAGACATGCAACAAAGCTCTGTCAGGAGGTGAACTCAGGACTCTCCGTGCCATTATGGCATATGTGTGCATTGTAGTGTATGCACAAATGCCACAGACTGTGCTCCTGGGGCACCCAGGGTAGATAATGCTTGAAGGATTCTTGAAGTTGTTTGGACAATAATTGTCGCTATATCAGCAGCATAGCCAATTTTTGATTTCATCTGGAAACCTATAGGAAAAAACAATCAAGGCAATCATATGTTCTTGTGATCATCCGAACAATCCAAAGAGACCAACAAATAATCATGTACTTATACTTGCTGTGCGGCCACATGATTACGCTGGCCATTAAAAAAGCCTGAGAGTGGCTCTCGTTGAGCCGTGGAGCGAAATGTATTTGAGGAGCCCAAAAATAGCTGACGTACGAGCCGTTCCCTCGCCAGCATCTCTCTCAGCGTTACCGTGGCCCCAGTTGCCATATTGTGAGCTATAGAGTGCTCTGTGTTCCATAATTGCCACTTGTAGCCTGAGGACGAGAGGAGTGTGTATATGTTGCTAGCATAGCAAGCCAGAAAGAAGATGCGTGAACGTGTGAGTGTCACGCTGTATTTTGGTCTGGGGTTATCAGGATCAACGAATCCGATCTTCGGCTTCATATCCTCTGCACCAATCAGAGTGTCGTTAAGGCGGGTTCGGCGTGAGTTTGCCAGCGGAGGATGTAAACAATGAATGGTGGACAAGTTGGTCAAATCTGTGCATTTGGCAGCGCTGAGCGATCTCAACTTGGGATTTAGTTTAAACGAGGAGCAGAGGTGAGGAGCAGAGGTGTGCAATCTAAAGTTGTTGGAATCTACGCATTCCACCTAGCTGTAGGGCTGCAACGATTAGTCGATTAATCGGTGACTAATCGATTATGCAACGATTAGTCCATTAATCGGTGACTAATCGATAATGAATTAATCGACAACTAATATAATAATCGATAATCAGCAAAGAATTGAATCATTGTTATTGTCAGCAGTTTTGAGCTGAAATTTGATATTCATTCATAATTTCAGAAAAAATGAAACATTAAATGGGCATAATTGATTAAAAAATACATAACTATGAAGAAAACCATGAAATTATTACGGTACACTTGCACAAAATCCTGTACACTCTACTCTATAAGAGGTAGATTAACTGAGATACGTCAAGATTATTTGTATTCGTCCCAAGAGGAATTTGTCATAACATCTTTTAAGATGGCTGACCTTTACCTTTGTGTGATAACACTTGCGCAGAATCTTGTATGGCAACACTCTCAAGGTTCCCCCCCAAAAAAGAATGTAAATAAATAAATAAATAAAAATTGAAGATTATTTGTATTCGTCCCAAGGGCTGGCTTTTTCCTTTGTGCGATAAAACCTGCACAGAATCTTGTTTGCCAACACTCTATAACAGATAGATAAACTGAAAGATTCAAGATGATCTTTATTCGTCAAAGAAGGAAATTGGTCTTGGACATATATATTTCTGTCACATAACATACAAAGCATGACGCCACAAAAAATGTGTGGCTCTACTTATGCAGATGTGAAAAGAGAAAAATAATCTACTCAATGCAAAAACATAACTGAAGAAAAATTACAGTTACAATCCCTTACAGTCAAAAGTTACTTATTAAAAATTGTAAAATGTATTTAAATAGATTTAATCCCCTATTTGATTCAAAGGTAATTTAAAATGTTATTGTAAGAGAAGATTAGGCAGTGGGTGCTTCTAGATATGTCGTGGAAGGGTTTAACCCCTATGTTCCGAAATCCCTATGTTCAGAAAAGTTATGGGGCAATTAGTCATCAGTTTTCGGAACATAGGGCTGACCCCTGTGGAAGACCAGTGATGGAGCTGGAGGTCCAGTGAACCCAGGAGGATCGGTGAGGATTGCAGCATGTAGACTAGTAAACTACAGATTAACCTCAGCAGGCTGGATAACTACTAGACGACGTAATGGTGTTTGTTATTCCATCCAACTATTGTTAAAATTGTGAAAAAAAGATTTGCATAACTCTAAAATTGGCCCTAAAGCCTAACCCAAAAAGCTAACGCTAGTCCAAAAATAACCTTAACTCTATAAAAACGTCTATTTCGAAGTAGAGATCCCTTGGAAAATGTAGCCATACTTCCCTGGGCTGTGTGGAACAACTGGATGTGGGCATGTAGAACAGCCTTAGACAAGACGGTGTCATTTCATCGTTATTTCGCGCCCGTGTACCACACAGTGCAGACATGTATAAATATGCATATGGTTCTGGTCGTGTCAGCTGTATATTTTTGGTTGCTCACTATGCAAGTGCCGAATTCCTGTAATGACGACCAGAAGAATCCTGTTGGGAGAGCCTCGTTTGACCAAATAAATTCACACACAATGTTTTTGGGCTGTCGATAAGACACCTCTGTCAATCCAGCAGCACTTTGCTGCTCACAGGTTACACATGGAGGTCAGCTTGCTATCGTCGCTGTTATTAAGACACACTGTTATTCTTTTCACCCACACCTGTGCATAAAATATACAGGTGGAATCGAATACCCCGTACTATATCTAGTCTAGCACAGATTGACCACATGCCAACAACTCTCAATATTGCTTACCAAATTATCTCATAGATGAAATCTAAAACACCTGTCATATGTGTCATATGAAGACACGCAGCAGTGTTGTAATCACTGACGAGCGACGCAATTTATCTAAGTGGATAAATTGAGACCATTTGAGAGAGAGTTAGATAGTTCAGAATAAAGAGGTGTGTGCTATACTAGAAAAGCGCGAGCAACTCACCAACAAAGCATGTACAGAATACATTATAGTTAACTTCAACTCTAGTTCACCCACTCATTTTGAAAATTGTTACTTGTGCAGGGGGCGGAGCTGCGGAGGTTATCTTTTTGGTCGCATTGGTTTGTCCCCTGGGGGTTAAGCCTGTTGGCGCTAGGGAATTGGTTGTCCCCAGATTGTCCTAACCAATATAATGATCCAGCTAACAAGGCTTTGATAGAGACAGAAAATTCTGATTGGAAACCTCAAGCTTAGGGGAATCCTCCACAGATGAGAAGTCAGACAACGCACAAGCTTCAGTAGAAGTAAAAAGCAGGAAATGCCATTCAATTGCAATAGATATTTTAAAATGAACATCATGTGATCGACATCAGCCAATGAAAATAATGTCAAATCAAAGAACCAGTAGAGGGTTAATTAAGCCTTGCACCTGTAACAGTGAACAGCACTTCTGGGGAGCTGGACAGGGAGTGTCTGATAAGATTTAGTGTAATGCAGTTTGTATAGCTACAGGTATAGCTAGGGCATAATGGACAGTTGGCTTCAAGAAGTTCAAGTTAACCATAAGTTCATAATTCATCTATCGCCATGTCCATATAGTCATTTTATCATTTATTTTTTCAAATGGTTTGTTCTACATGGTTACTATATGTAGCCACGTAGCAAGTAAAGTGTTTTCATTCAGGGGGGGCCTGTTGCACAAGGATTGGATTGGCTGCTTACGCCGCTGGTTATCTTCGATTCATTGCCACAGCAGAAAAGTGGCAAGGTGAGGCTCCAGCAAGTTAGTTCTCCACTTACTGGCTGATGGAGGCAAGGAGATGTGGCGAGTGGAGCGACTAGGACAACAAGTCATTAACATTAGCTCAAACAAATCAGCTTGTGAGCGAGAGCCGGTGCGTACATTAGTTGGCTAAGTGAGCTGGATCGAAGCATTGCAGACTAGACAGCGCAAAGCGGAGGGAGGAGGAGGGAATCTATGGGATGATTCTTCATCACTGGTCTCAAACTTGTGTCCTGCTGGCCAATTGTGGCCCTCGGGAAGATATTTTATGAACCTGACCTTAATATGAAGATGTATTATTATTAATGCAGCCCACAAGTTTGATGCCGTTGCAAACTTGGAACCCGGATACACTACAGTAAGGCAACCCCACTGAAGCCCGACCTGGTTCGAACCCGATGGGCCAGGCAGAACTCGGTCGGCCTCGACCAAAAATGTCAGTTTGTTTGTCAAGCTCCATCAGCGTTGAATCAAACGGACATTGTGAAAATTGCTCCGTACGACAAAACACTTGCATTAGTGGTCTGTTCAAGACAGGCGTGGATGCTGTCTTGGTTATAGTTTTAGGACATGCGACATTTGAATAGTTCGGCAACCGGCGTTCATTAGTCACAGACTCACTGCACAACTCTGTGTGAACGAGTCTTTTAAACAAATCTTTTCTACTGATCAACTACTTTTTGGGGGCACAAGAGCCGTTTTTCATTCTTTCTTGAGACAAATTGTGACAGGATTAAATCAGAAACTGGGATGAAGAGTCGGGGGAGACATTGCAGAAAAGCCAGGGAGGGTATGCAAACCCGCGGCACTGATCGGCCTTTGGCCTGGGGGACGCGCTCTCTAACCATCTGCCACCGGGTGCCCCCCTGATTAACTACTTTTAATACTTTTAACTACTAACTAACTAACAACACCATCCCAGGCGTGTGATCCTAGTACAATCACCTAGCGCCCCCTCTCGGGCAAGCGCAGCATAGTCCATGTGCACATTGAACAGCGGTGCGTCGGACCGCTCAGGTTTTTTCGTCCAGTGCTTCGGGCCTCGGTCAAACACACAAATATTTTATTAATGTCGGACACAGGTTGGAGTCGATACATTTTCTGTCGGGCTCAGAATAATTCGGACAGGAGGAATCAACCCTTGTCGCCTTTGCTGGATCCCCCAGGCAAAATCCTTTTTTTTTTTTAAAGTTATTTTTTCCAGCATCAGCGCCGTTTTTCCATCTTTATCATTCGATAGGATTAGTCGGAAACTGGGTTGAAGAGATCGGGGGTAGACATTGCAGACAAGTCGACAA
The DNA here is from genome assembly GCA_900302395.1 of Bregmaceros cantori. Taxonomy (NCBI): domain Eukaryota; kingdom Metazoa; phylum Chordata; class Actinopteri; order Gadiformes; family Bregmacerotidae; genus Bregmaceros; species Bregmaceros cantori. Next base: position 651 of record OMKY01061574.1, on the reverse strand, counting down.
GTGTAGTCAAACTCGCGACCCTGCGGACCCTGCGGCAGGAGGTACAGATGAGAGTCACATGTGCAAGCCACAAATCGTATGGTTTTTACCAGCCTGGTGTGAACCCTATACGAGGCACAGGGGTTGAATTGTGTGCCATTCGCGGTAATTGGACAGGGCCCAGGGGCCGAGGGCCAATGGTGAAACGCATCTATGTTTGCGTGAGTGTTTGAGTGTGTGTGCAGAATGTGTATTTGCAAGCCATACACTAGTAATACACACACATATTTTACAGCCCAAACAGTCAATACACAGCATCCATTTATACACAAAGGGGCAGTCGAATCACATGGTTTGGCCTGCACCATGCATACATTTCGATGCTGACATTCAAATCATGTGTTGCTTAAAATTCACACCATGCCAACATTAAAAATACATAACTGTGAATAAGATGTTGATTATTGATTGATTTTCTATTTCATCGCTAATGCCCACACACTGGGTCCCCCTACCACTGCTCCTCTCCAAGACTGTTGCAGTCATGGCAACACAGGGCAGCACATGTAGCTGTTGCTGCGTTAAATGCATTAATGATTGAATGAAATTATTTATTTGATCAGGTGATCATATAGGACAACATGATTAGGCTTGACATAGAAAAGTAAAATA
>OMKY01061568.1:0-10307 GCA_900302395.1 Bregmaceros cantori | reverse complement strand
ACTTACATTTATACCTATTTGCCGTGGTCGGTCGCCATTTACTCCCGCTGCGGCATTTTTTTTAAGTTTAGGTCATTTTTAAAACGTCTCGCAATGCATTGTGGGTTATATTGCTCCGTCTAGGGTACATCCGATGCTCACTACATTTCGCAGTGCATTGTGGGATACTTTCAGTGCACTATCTAGGGTACATGGAGAATTCGGACACCCCTACAAAATGGCGTGCGCCCCATATAGTGCACTACATGGGGGTTAGGGGGCGATTTCGGACACAGCCAATGTCAAAACATCGTACAAAGTTTGAGAGGTGAATTTTGGACACATGATATGCATTTGCACCTTTCTTTGTGGATTGTATTTTGTAGTTTTGTTTCAATGTTTATCCATACAGTGCCAAAGTGCATTTAATTAAAATTTAATTCTGGGGGCTGGAAAAAAATTACTTTATGTAGTAATCTACATAAAGTTGTAATCTACAGGTACTATTTTTACATGTCATCTGATTACGGTAATCTGATAAAATGCAGTGAGATACTACCCAGCCTAAGAGATGTCAAAAGTACCCAAATTTATTATTTAAGTAAGAGTTAAATACATTTGTGAAAAAACAACTCGAGTACTACTATAAAGTACTGATCCAAATGTCTACTCAAGTAGATTAAAAAGTACAGGCTCAGAAACATACTCAATCTATAATGTACTCAAAAGTATTTTTATAGTATAAAGTATAAAGTACAAAGTAAAAAAAAAACAACATTTGTATATAAAATGCACTTTTTCAATGATAGCGTTACAAAAACCTGGCCTAATTTACTTCACTTGAGGTTCAGCGACGACACCTAATGTCTGTCTTCCAAAATAGGACCATGTGAACTCTTGACATTCGATACATTACCGCCCCCTACTGGCTCATTCACACTATACATATCGCTACCACCATCGGTGAAAAAAAGTAACAAGCCTGTTTTGGGAAAAGTAAGGAGTACTTCGATATTTCTCTTTAAAAATCTACTGAGTCCAAGTAAAAAGTCATCAGAGAAAAAAAATACTTCTAAAAGTACAGATACATGAAAAAACGAGTTAAGTACAGTATTAAGTATTTGTACTTGGTTACTGGTCATCTCTGCCCAGCCCTGATGAGATTCCCTTTTTATCCTGAAAGGATGGCAGAGCCGGACCCCAGTCACACCCTAGAAGAGCGCGTGGTCCACTGGTACTTCAGTCAGCTGGACAAGAACTCGAGTGGTGACATTGGCAAAAAAGAAATCAAGCCCTTTAAGCGCTTCCTGCGCAAGAAGTCCAAGCCCAAAAAGTGTGTGAAGAAGTTTGTGGAGTACTGTGACATCAGCAACGACAAGGGACTCTCCCTGCACGAGCTCATGGGCTGTCTGGGCGTCACCAAGGAAGAAGGTATGGACCGTGAGTTTGCATCGTACCACCGTGTGGCGTCCACGCACCTCAGTGTTGCAAGGACACTGAAGTCATAGACTGTGTATATAAATGGACACCGCGTTCGTTTTGATGTCCGTGCCTACTTCCGGGTTGGTATGGGCCTCAGGCAGGTGGAGCCTAGTCTCAGAGCTCCCATAGGATCCCATTCATTCTGACTCTGTCGATGGCACCCCTAGCGGACAGTACCACTGGAAGAAGTCGCGCGTGGGGCGTCCCTCTCTGATATACTGTATAGCTCTCTCTATCTTTCCTTGTCCCGGATATACGGGTACTTTCAACAATGGCAGCGCGCAGTCAGCGGCACAACCCGAGTTCGATCAAAGCAATTGGATGAGGTCATACACGCTGCGTCTACTTTATATACCGTCCATGAGTACACCAATCACTGCCAGTGGTCTAATATGGCATAATTTTATTTTTTTAGGACTAAGTTACTTAGGCACTGATCTGATGAGCTCTCTAACTCAAACCAGGGATAACTAAAGTCAAGTTCAACAAACCTTGTGGGACTATAGCAGGGTATATGACATACAGTATGTGATGTCTGCAGTATGGGTTGCACTCCTCACTGCACTCTACATGTACACTATACTTATATGTAGAATAGCCTGATAATCTTCTATCTTATATGATCTCTTTCTTGCTCACACCTCTTAATTTTGTTTTCTGTTTGTTATTTCCAGGAGATGGCGCTCCTTCCAGTAAATTGGTGAGTTCTACACTACATCCGTCGAGTTCTAACTAACACCCATAAGACTGGTGGAGTTCATGCTGAAAAATCAGACACACAAAATTAGTCTTCTCAGTGTTCCCTCCTAAACACTAAAACACAATAATCCATGATACACTTAAGTGGCTTTCACATCTAAAGATTTGGAATAGGGCCCACAGTAGTATCAATTGCATTTGTAATTGATTCTGTCTGCGTTCCCACTCTTTTCCTCGTTTCATCCAAACTGGCATACCATTGCATTAGTGCAGGTCGGTCAAGACCAGAGTTAGGTGTAATACATCATAACAATGGACGGATTACTAACGGATTACTTTTTGAGCAACTTTGTAATCTAACGTGTTAGTTCCACTTGACAGGTGATCCGCTCCTAGTTACATTTTTTTTCTAAAGCGTTAAGTTACTCGCTAGACGTTACTATGCCTATATTTAGCAAAAACGCCCCCTTCGACACTCACACTGTTCTACGGAATCGCGTGTGTGCGCGTCTGTGTTTGTGTGTCGTGGTGCTGCATTTGCTGTGGCCGCTATTGCGCTAGTGTAGTGGACTGCGGTGGTGGTGCCCTGCAGCCGGCATGTCTGTGGGTACGGGCGGTCGTCTTGGACGATGCGGCACGTGAATGGGTGATTTAGTCAGACGGATCCACAACACAGACAACAGACGGTCGCGCTTTCCGCTGCGGGGACCCAGCTGTCCAGTGCGATCTTCCGTGTGCGTGGATGGTCGCTGACTTGAAAGTAATCTAATTAGTTACATGCTTCAGTAATCCAGTAACGTAACAGATTACTTTTTAAGATCAGTAACAAGTAACCTAACGGGATTACAGTCAAATGTAACGATACCCAACTGTGGTCAAGACTTCCAGCAACTGTGTGATTTCTTGACCTCCATGTGGCTGTTTACTCTGGAAAAGTGGAAAATATTTCGTTTTAGAAATAAATTTCCTTTCACACCTCTCAGCGCCATGACTGCGCAAAGATTCTGCATAGCTGTGTCTGCATAAATCTCAGTGCGTGCAATGGCTTTGCGAAGCCACCCACGCTCATTTCCCTCCCAGAGACGAGTTGACTGTTAAAATAGTCGTTATTTGCAGCTACAATGACAACTTGAAATACGGGTACAACATAGATAATCCAATTGCTGTTCCTTCTTTCAGAACATTGTCATTTTCCTGTCCAGCGTTATTCTGTTTAGAGTCATCATGGTGCTTACAGTTTTGTACAAAATGACTCAATGTTGGTTTCTGTTATTCTCCTTGGAATGTTTATTATTATTATTATTATTATTATTATTATTATTATTATTATTATTAGTAGTAGTAGTAGTAGTAGTAGTAGTAGTAGTAGTAGTAGGATTGATTGAATCCAGAAATGTTTAATAGCCCCTTTTCCACTGGCTTCCTTAAGACCAGCACGGCACAGTTCACATGCACATCCACCCGCTGAGATGTGGGTCAAGAATCTGGCCGTCCTTCGCCACGTTTACTGGTCGCCACCCACGGTCATTTCCCTCCCCGAGACGAGTTGACTGTTAAAAATAGTCGTTATTTGCAGCTACAATGACAACTTTGAAATACGGGTACAACATAGATAATCCAATTGCTGTTCTGTTCCTTCTTTCAGAACCCGTCCAAGAAGCAAGGCTAGGCCACAGCCGGGCTGGGCCTCCGCCCCGACTCTTTGCTACGACATTCTGCCCTGAGGCGGTGGGGCAACACAAACAAAAACCTTAGTATTTGCACTTTTGTACTTTAAGAAAAAAACAATGTAAATTCACTTTGTAGAGATGAGGTATTTAAACCGACTGCTGAATCTGTGAACAATGTAGTTAGCTTTCTATGTCCCGACAAGCAAAAAAAACAAAAAAAAAAACATATTTAACACATACAATGTATGTGTCCTCTGTGTCTAAAGACAAGAATATTTGTATAGCTTTGTGTCATTTTTTGCCCTTTTTTTTGTTTTGTACCAGCTTGTGTTGTTCAGGATTAACTAGTTCAATGATTATGATCGCAAGGCTGCATTAAAACCAGGGCTTTGAACCGATATTTTTTCCCAATCGGCTCGTTCTGAATAGAAAAGGAATAATAATGTTTCCGGTTATGAGTTCCACCAATAAATTGACGTTCCCAAACCGGTTAAAACAAAAAAAATATATATTGTTCCCGGAAAGGTTAATTTTGTTCCTGTCCAGCTGTTGAATGCTATATAATGTATGTCGGGGCGAACTCACAATGACTCGCTACAGAGACCCGCTGTTGCCCACTGGTAGCGCTCTACAGCCGAGCTATCGCTGCCTGTCGGGGCGAACCCACAACAACCCGCTGCAGAGAGTCCCGCGACGTAGATTTTATAAATTCTCTTTATTTTTGAAGTTATCCCAAAGTGCACTCCTTTGAGGAACAAAATAAAAATGGTATTAATTGGCTACCATTATTTTAAAATAAGTGCTCCTGTTCCAGAACATTAAAAATAATGACGTTTCCAGTTTCGTTTCTGTTCCCTGGAAAATATAAAAAGTTCCCGGTTTTCATCTTCGTTTCTTGAACCGGTTCAAAGACCCTTTTCCACTCACTTACTTAAGGCCAGCACGGCACAGTTCACATGCACATCCACCCCGAAAATCGCTTCTCCACGAGGTCAAATCCAGGCCAGGTTTCAGGACCCGCTGAGATGTGGGTCCGGAATCTGGCCGTCCTTGGCCCCGTTTACTGGTCGCCGATTGTCATTGCATTTATTGTCATTGCACGAATAACACACGGTAGTGAGGTCTTTCGGTTTCGTTTCTGTTCCTTGGAAAATACAAAGAGTTCCCCGTTTTCGTTTTTGTTTCTTGAACCGGTTCAAAGCCCTGATTAAATTGAAACCTGCTTACTGTGCATACCGAGAAACAACCACCATTTTTTCCGTCCTTTCTAACGTGAAGCTCATGCTTCTGGCCGCATATAATGGTCAAAAACATATTGCATTTAGACTACAGCCAACAGGATGCATTGTACAACTATATCACGCTGAAACTGACAGAACACCTTCTCTGTGTTGACGCAGAGGAACAAGTATCAAGACGGTGGTTATTGTTGTAATCGTCAACATCATTGCTGCTTTTCACTTGTTTCCATTTGGGTGTTTTTTTCTGATGAAAATGTAGACACACACATTGTTGCACATCTTCATATCATAAATGTCATCAACAATTTAGTTGAATAGTAATGTACACTAGGGCTGGAGCGATTAGTCGATTAATCGATGACTAATCGATTGTAGAATGAATCGGCAACGAATGTAATAATCAATAATCGCCAAGAAATTGAATCATTGTCATTGTCAGTTTTGTGCTGACATTACCCCAATTGGTCCAGACAAATTTGATATTAATACATTATATTTGAAGATCTGATGTAATAAATGGTCATAATTGATGGAAAAAAGGTGAATTAGAAGAAAAACATCAAATATAATAATTCAAATTTTAATATTTGTTTGTCTCAGAGAAAGTAACTTGTATATTTGTTGGTTAAGAAGAACCAAATTTGACTACATTTCAAGTTAACAAGATTAATCTCTTGCAATTGTTGGTCAGCGTAAATATTTTGGGGATTTTCTTCCATCCAGCCGATTAGTCGACTAATCGTTTGAATAATCGGCAACTAATCGATTGTTAAAATAATGGTTAGTTGCAGCCCTAATGTACACATCATCATATTTCATCATTATATCTCCGCTTGCATTTGTAACATTGTCATTTTCCTGTCCAGTGTTATTCTGTTTGGAGTCATCATGACGCTTACAGTTTTGTGCAAAATTACTCAATGTTGTTTCTGTTTCTGCTATTCTCCTTGGAATGTTTTATTATTATTATTATTATTATTATTAGGATTGGTTGACTCCAGAAACATTTAATAGCCCCTTTTCTACTGGCTTACTTAAGGCCAGCATGGCACAGTTCACATGCACATCCACCCTGAAAATCGCTTCTCCACAAGGTCAAATCGGCCAGGCCAAGTTTCCGGACCCACTGAGATGTGGGTTCAGAATCTGGCCGTCCTTTGGCCACATTTACTGGTCGCCGACTGGTCAGACTGCGAAGGGGTGACGGAACGTGACCGGCCAATCACAGGAGGGGGAACGTGTGTCCATCAATAGAACAAAGGTAGAAGGTATCACCTGCCACCAGTGGCCACCTGCCACCAGTGGGGTGCAACCACCTTTGTCTCTACAAAAAGCCAGGCCTTATCAATGGTTTACATGCATTCTGTATGAATGTAATTGCAGACAAATTGCTGTGGACTGAATGCACCATCGGGGCTGGACTAAAAATTGTACTTGCCATTTTTGTATTGGACGGGCCTGGCCATCGGGGTGATTGGAAATGGGGGACATTTTAAAGATGCTAGCTGTCCAAACCCCTATCCATGATGCCACTATCCTTGATGCATTAGCCATTCCCAGCCCGGGAACCGGCTGGCTGTGAGTGCCCCAAATATCGCCTTCTGGGCATTTGTCTTTTATGCCAGATTCCCAGTCCAGTCCTCTGCAGAACCCAACTCCGGCTGCAGATCATTTATGAAATATAACAAACCGTTTTGTAGCTTGATTACAAATGAATTTAAAATGTATTCATGCCATGATTGCTAACCGAGAATGGGTTCTGTAATTAAACAATATGTCCAATCATTTCAGATTTCGACACTACCAGCGCACTAATGGTTTCTGAAGAATCACATTATGTATGTATGTATGTATATAGGGGGATGGAGGGATGACATTCAAATACTTTTAGATTACTTTTAAATGCAACCCCAATACATTCACCCCGCAATTCCATGCATTCCAACGATTTTTAATACAACAAAGGCCTCGGAACAAGTGTGGAGAGCAGGTGTAACCCTGTATTCCACTCAAATGTTACTGTAATCTAGATTACATATTTTAAAATGTAATTGTAAGGGACTACAGTTACTCATTTTTGTAATCGCATTACTGCAATGTTTTACGTGTAATCCATTACTACCCCATCCTGCATATGGAACACATTACAAGGAGGGAAAAAACATCATGTAAATGGTACTAAAATCTCATTTTAACATTCATTTCAAATCACCGTAACAACATACGACAAATACCTCCACAAGAAACATCGACAAGGGGGCTGATCACCCCCCTGGGACTCACAGAACGACGGAGGACGTATGGTTGGGGGTCGAAACGTCCGAATATCTGAACCACTGACGATGCGATAACATCGATTTTAGGTCCCAGATTTTGGACTCTAAATTGTGTGCACAAAAACTGAGTGGAAATAGGTTTACAACATTTACACAGGACATTAGGTGGGCATTCCACCCATAGTGAGTTCTACTTGTGATATGGTTGATGGTCAGCGAGGATTGTGGTGCTGATGTCATGGAGGTCGGTAGTGGGGTCAGACAAGGTTTGTGATGTTACAAGTGTTGTGGTGTTTATCCGTGCTGCTGGGGCCCCCCTCCGACACTTTTGAGTGCTGACGGTCGTCGGCCCGTGCATTAACCCTGGGGCGTCAACAGCCGTGGCGGACGCGGAGGTTTAGAGCCAGGGCCTTTACATCGGTGGGGCCTTGGTTTCTTGATCTCTCTCTGGTTCTAGTCGCGAAGCTTGTCGCTTTTGCTGGATGCCCCAGGGGAAATCTTAAAATACATCAATGCCACATAGTTGGCAAAGTTTGTGTAGTAACTGAGAGAGACTGGATAGATTGTCAGTTTTCATTACCGCAGTAGTCTATTGTAGCGTATTGATATTTTAATCTAGTCTAATCATTGACCAAATCAATAACTCAATTACTCAGTGACAAATCTATTAGCACTGTAGTTTCAATTTGATTGATAATCCACCCCCCCACCACCCCTCTACCCCTACGACTGATCTCAAACAACATGAAAATTAAGAAAGTCATCAAAGGTTTTAAATTATTATTTACAGAAATGGATGGACATGAGTTTCATTACCATGTACTTCTTGCATATGTGCTGTTTGAGAAGAACTAACATTATTATTATGTTACTGTGTTATTATATTTTGAAGTTGACACAATTCATTTATTTTTCAAGTGAATATTTTGGGGAAAAACACCTCAAATTAAAAAAAAAAAAAACTCAAATCAGTTAATCATTTCAACTATTAGGATCATCTTTATTTGCAGCCCTGTTGAATAGTAGCTGTCCTTGTGTCTAGACCATAGACTGTATATAAACATGGACACTGCATTCGTTTTGATGTCCGTGCCTACTTCCGGGTTGGTATGGGCCTCAGGCTGGTGGAGCCTAGTCCTATGGGAATTCCAATACAAATATTCCAATCTTAGCAGCCTGTTTTAACCTATTTAAAGATATTTCCTAATTGATTTTTTAACGTATATTGCCGGGATAATTATCGGTTAATTGAGTGAGTGTGGTCATAATTTCACAAACGTGTCAGATTTGGCATTAGCTCCCATAGCATCACATTCATTCTGACTCTGTCTTTGGCGCCCCTAGCGGACATTACCACCGGAAGAAGTTGCGTGTGGGGTGTCTCTCTCTCATATACTGTATAGCTCTCTCTATCTCTCCTTGTCCCGGAGTCGGTGGCACAACCCGAGTTCGTTCACAGCAATGGGATGACGTCATGCACGCTGCGTCTATGTTAAATACAGTCTATGGTCACTCATGACTATTTGCAGGATAGAATTCTGCCCAGTGATGTGTTTTGGATATCAACTTCATAGCACTTCTCCAGACGACACGAAACAATCTTCCTGCCCTCTGAAGAAAAGTTTCATTCATCGACTTCCCAAAACACTTGTCACTGCCCATTCTCTCTTTTTTTTTGTTCTTTACCTTTTGTCTCTTTTTTTGCCACAGTGATGTGACCGTGTAATATCAAGATTGTAAATAAACCTTTTAATCCTGATATGAGCCTACAATGTTTTTCCTTTCTGCCATTTTCGTGTGTCTGGTCCAAGTAGAGCACCATGGGGAGTGTAATAAGGAGCAGCTGAAACCAAAGGGTACTGATTGATCACATAGTGCGTTCGATGCGGCTTGATATAAGGAATCCAGGTAGGGGTGTGATAAATCCCTTCAAGTGGAATCTGCAGAACAGTGCCCAGATCACGTGTATCGGGATGTGTGCAAATCTGACAAAGATTGTAGGAATAGAAGCATTATATTGATTTTAGAGATATGAGCTCATTTCTGCTATGCAACTTTTCTGACACATTTGATTGGCTATCACGGTGAATTGGTAGGGCGTGTAATAACTCCCTTCAAGTGGTATATGCAGAACAGTCCAAAGATCATGTCTACCGAGTTGTGTGCAAATCTGAAGATCATAGGACCTGACTTTCTGCTTTGTGAGGTTTATGCCAAATTTGATTGGCTCTCACGGCTGAACGATTGAAGATATAAAAAATCGGTTCAAGTGTTTTGTGAGGCTCGGTCCAGAGATGCTATATAGCAAGTTTCAGAGTGATTCCCTAACATTTGAGAGAGGAGTAGCATTTTAAGTGATATGCACAAAATTCGAAATGGCAGAGAGTCTATTTGGGCGGGATTGATGTCATGTAGTGTGTTGAATTCGGCGTGATCTATGGAATTCAGAGATACCAAGTTTTTGAAAAGCGGCCAAATGGTTCGAAAGTTACAGGCAGAAACGTATGTGAGGGTTTCCAGCCTCCTGATTGGCTGGGGAATTCCAGCCTTCTGATTGGCTGGGGGTTTCCAGCCTCCTGATTGGCTGGGGATTTCCAGCCTCCTGATTGGCTGGGGGAATCCAGCCTCCTGATTGGCTGGGGGAATCCAGCCTCCTGATTGGCTGGGGGATTCCAGCGGCCTGATTGGCTGGGGGATTACAGCCTCCTGATTGGCTGGGGGAATCCAGCATCCTGATTGGCTGGGAGAATCCAGCCTCCTGATTGGCTGGGAGAATCCAGTCTCCTGATTGGCTGGGGGGATCCAGCCTCCTGATTGGCTGGGGGATTCCAGCCTCCTGATTGGTTGTGCGTTTCCAGCCTCCTGATTGGCTGGGGGAACCCAGCCTCTTGATTGGCTGGGGGAATCCAGGCTCCTGATTGGCTGGGGAATTCCAGCCTCCTGATTGGCTGTGCGTTTCC